>CAUYTI010051841.1:0-53457 GCA_963575145.1 Galago senegalensis | reverse complement strand
ACACAACAATATGGGGTAGAAATGGTTCGCCTTTCTGTAGTGATAGCAAAGAAAGGCAAGCTTCCAGACGATTTCTCTTCTGATGCTTGTTTAACTCACACGGAACCCATCCCCGCAGCTTCTTTACCTTGCTCATCTGTTCCAAATGGTCTAATGTTGCTGGAACACTAACACCTCAGACCTTGCTGCTAATTCACTGTAGGTTGAGATGGATTTGCTCCACTACAGCTTTCTTTTTATTTTTTTGTTTTTATTTTACTTTTTTCTTTTCTGAGACAAAGTCTCACTTTGTTGCCCTCGGTAGAGTGCCATGGTGTCACGGCTGTGAATCCCTTGTCTCAGGCTCCCAGGTAGCTGGGACTACAGGCGCCTGCCGCAACGCACAGTTATTTTTAGAGATGGGGTCTTGCTCTTGCTCAGCCTGGTCCTGAACTCCTGAACTCAGGCAGTCCACCCACTTCAGCCTCCCAAGTGCTGGGATTACAGGCGTGAGCCACCGCACCCGGCCTCCACTCCAGCTTTCATTATCTTAGTCTCCAGTCATCCACGGGGCTCATTTTCCAGATTACAGTCACCAGAACAGAACTTCTCCAACCATCGACGTACTGTGCGCTCATTAGCCACGTCCTTCCCAAACGCTTTGTTGATATTTCCAGCTGTCGGCCCTGCATTGGTTCCACAATGGAACTCAGATTCGAAAATAACGTGAATTTTTTACTTATCCATGGTTTCACAAAATGGAAAGATATAATCACAAACCAAAACATGTGTTTGAAAGCACAAGGATGTACCTTCATGATAAAAATGAAACAAGAAGTGTCGGGGTGAAATGCCAGGGATATCACCTGTCCAACTCCACACTTCAGGGAATCAGGCATTCCCTGCTTAATAGACTAATAATCCTGGCCACTAACTCCAGCCAGGAGTAGGCATGTCACGGGGCCACAGTGAGGTCTGACTGTGCAGGTGCCTGAGGACGGATGGTGTCGAGCGCCTTTCTGATGCTTGCTGCCCTTCTTGTATCTCCTTTGCTGAAATGCCCTTTGCTCATTTTTAAATGGAGTGGCTTATCTATGATGGAGTCAGGAGTTTTCCGTGTATTCTGGCTATACCTTTTATCAGCTATGTGTTTTAAATTTCCGTGAGACCCAGTCATTAACTTTTTCCTTCCTTGCTTGTGTTTGTATGTCTTCTCTAAGAAATCTCTAAGGGCTGTGAAGACTTTCTCTCGTGTCTCCTGCCGAAGTCTTCTAGTTCCCACAGTTGGGCGTGTGAGCTTTGTCACCTTAACTTGGTGACAAGTGTGTGTTCAATTTTGTTTGCAGTTGTCCTGGCACTGCTGGTTGAAAAGACTGTGCTTTCTCCACTGAAGCCCTCTGGCCCCTCTGCCAGCAGTCAGCGTGTGTGTGCGTGTGTGTCCAGACTCTCTCTGTGCCACTGATTTGTTTACTCTTTCACAAGTACTCATTGTCTTAACAGCTACAGCTTTACAGAAAGCCTTGAAATCATACAGTGTGAGCCTTTGTTGTTCTTCTACCAAATTATTTTAGCTGTTCTAAGGCCCTACAGAGTTCCATTTAAATTTAGAATTTGCTTGTCAATTTCTGGGGGAAACGGCGCCTAGTAGAATGTGATTGAATTACACTGAATCTCTAGATAAGTTTGGGAAAAATTGATGCCTTAATATTGAATCTTCTGCCCTGTGACCATGGCATATTTTTTAAGTGCATGGATATTTTTTGATACCATAGTGAAATTTGAAAAAGACCACGAAGCAAGCAAAGCCTAACTGTGTACCAGTGAGGATTTTCAAATCGTGGCACGTTCATCGTTCAGATTACAACATGGAAAGGATTGAAAAAACTTAGGCAATTTCTGTGTATACTAATATGGAATACCTCTCAGACATAGCACAAGAAAAGTTACCGTGCAAAATAGAATAGACAAGCAACCACTTGTAATTTTTTATTTTTTATTTTTTTGAGACAGTCTTACTATGTCACCCTAGGTAGAGTGCTGTGGCATCACAGCTCACAGCAACCTCAAACTCCTGGGCTTAAGCGATTCTCTTGCCTCACCCTCCCATGTAGCTGGGACTATAGGCACCTGCCTGGCTGTTTTTTGTTGTAGTTATCATTGTTGTTTAGCTAGCCAGGGCCAGGCTCGAACCCGACAGCCTCGGTGGATGTGGCTGGCACTGTAACTACTGTGCTACAGGCACCGAGCCCACTTGTAATGTTTTTAGAAACAGTCTTACTCTGTTGGCCAGGCTAGAGTACCAGTCTAGCTCACTGCAGCCTCAAACTTCTGGGCTCAAGGGATCTTCCTGCCTCAGTTTCCCACATAGCTGGGATCACAGGTACCCACCGCCAGGCCCAGCTAATTTTTCTATTTTTTGTAGAAATGGGTGTTGCTCTTGCTGAGGCTGGTCTCAAATTCCTGAGCTCAAGGAAACCTCCTGCCTCAGCCTCCTAGAGTGCTGGGATTACAGGCATGAACCACTGTGCCTAGTCTCACTTGTAATTTTTTAAGTGGAGAAAAAAAACATATATGTACACAAAGATAATGCACATATACATGAAATGTCTGGAAAGACGTTTAAGAAATAGTAACATGTTGCTTGAGGAAGAGAATTGAAGGCCTGCAGATAGATGTGAGAAAGATACGGAAAGCATTATTCTAGTTCAAAAAGAAAGTATTTTTTAAATTTTTAAATAGGCTGGGTGTAGTGGCTCACACCTTTAATCTTAGCACTCTGAGAGGCCAAGGTAGGTGGATTGCCCACACTCAGGAGCTTGATATCAACCTGAGCAAGAGCAAGACCCTGTCTCTACTAAAATTAGAAAAAACTAGCTGGGCATTGTGGTGGGCACCTGTAGTCCCAGCTACTTGGGAAGCTGAGGCAAGAGGATTACTCAAGCCCAAGGGTCTGAGTTTGCTGTGAGCTATGATGATGCTGCAGCACTCTACCCAGGGCAACAGAGTAAGACTTTGTCTCAAAAAATAAGTAAATAGGGGCAGCGCCTGTGGCCCAGTGAGAAGGGTGCCAGCCCCATATACCAAGGGTGGCAGGTTCGAATCTGACCCTGGCCAAACAGCAACCAAAAAAAAAAAAAATAGCCGGGCATTGTGGTGGGTGCCTGTAGTCCCAGCTACTCAGGAGGCTGAGGCAAGAGAATCGCTTAAGCCCAGGAGTTGGAGGTTGCTAGGAGCTGTGACGCCACGGCACTCTACTGAGGGCAACATAATGAGACTCTGTCTCTAAAGAAAAAATAATAATATGTAAATAAAAACCACTTTTAAAAGATGTGCCTATTAAAATCTATTTCCCTCCATGCTGGATTCTATTTAGTGAGCCCCCCTGCGTGGGGTGCAGCCCGGTGTGCGGGCTCTCTGGTGCCCAGCACATACCTGGCTCTGCCCTCTCCGTTTCTGCAGAGAGTGCCAGCATCAGGTCAAGTCCATGGACAACGAGATTGAGGCCTATAAGAAATCAATCACGAAGGAGGAAGAGAAGAACGAGAAGCTGGCCAGCATCCTGAACCGGGTTGAGATGGAGGCCAGCCTGATGAAGAAGCTGACCAGCCAGTGCCTGGCCAAGCAGGAGGCCCTGCAGAGCGAGTTCAACACCTACACCCTGACCCTGCAGGAGTCGGAAGCCGCCCTGAACAAGGGCCACCAGGTGGGGCTCCCTGCTCCCCCACAGGTCCCACCTGGCCCGCGGCGTTGGCCCCTTCAACAATGCCCACCCTTGACTCTGGCCTTCCAGGAACGCACGGTGGTGACCAGCGAGCTGCAGGCCGTCCAGCAAGCCATCCTCCAGGAGCTGGAGGTGAGGAGGAAGATGGACGATGACATCCGGGAGAAGCTGCAGGAGCACATGACCTCCAACAAGATGACCAAATTCTTCAACAAGCTCATCCAGAGGCTTCAGAAGGAGAAGACCAACATGGTAGGCCGGCCCTCACCTCCCCTCAGCCACAGTGTGTGGGACAGGTGTCCTTGGGGACCAAAGGGCAAGACGATCTGAGTGTAGGAAGCCAGGATGCGCAGAAAGGCTTAAAGAAGAAAGTAAGACAGAGAGAATCCCACCACCCAGAGACAGGCTTTTTATAATGTCAGTAAACTTCCTTCTGGAAGTTTCCATATGCACACACACACGCACACACACATGCTCATGTCCCCATGAACACACCATCAGGTACACACACACGTGCACACACACCCTCCCTGCTGCAAACACATGCACCTCAAACAACAATCAGTTCACTAAGATGTCAGCTTTTAGGTCCATTTTAACCCACGTTTTTCCTTTTATTAAGGCATATATACATAGATCATGAATACCTTTATGCCTGTGTGGGATTCCATGTTCAGTCCACTTTTAATTTACCTTAACAGAACAATGACACAGAAAAGTAGACAAATAGAAGAGTAGGGTTCATGAATTTTTCACTATTTCTGTGGTTTTTCATTTGTTTGTTGACTGCATTAAACATAGCATTTTCCCGTGCCATTAAATAGCCTTTGAAATCCTAAATTTTCCCAGCCTGAGCAAGAGCAAGACCACGTCTCCACAAAAAATAGAAAAACTAGCCTGGTGTTAAGGTGGGCACCTGTAGTCCCAGCTACTCTGGAGGCTGAGGCAGAAGGATCACTCAAGCCCAAGAACTTGAGGTTGCTGTGAGCTGTGATGCAACAGCACTCTATCCAGAGTGACAGAGCGAGACTGTCTGAGGAAAAAAAAAAACTGGCTCAGCACCTGTAGCTCAGTGGTTAGGGTGCCAGCCACATACACTGGGGCTGGTGGGTTCAAACCCAGCCCAGGCCTGCCAAACAATGATGACAGCTACAACAAAAAAATAGCCAGGTGTTGTGGAGGGTGGCTGTAGTCCAAGCTACTTGGGAGGCTGAGGCAAGAGAATCACTTAAGCCCAAGAGTGTGAGGTTGCTGTGAGCTGTGACAACACAGCACTCTATTGAGGGGGACATAGTGAGACTCTGTCTCAAAAACAAAAACAAAACAAAACCAAAAAACGCCTGCATTTTCATTTCTACATAACATTCCATCATATGAATTCACGTATTTTGCTTTCCAGCTCTCATGCTAGACACTCCAGGCTGTTCTGGAGTGTTCTCATGTATCATGAACAGCTCAGCAGGGAACATCCTTATTCTTAAATCTCTGTCCACATTTCTGAGGATAAACTGCTGATGTGGAAACCCCGGTCCCAGGGTATGATCACCCCGGAGCCCTGAAGTGAGACTTGGGCTTCACAGCTCTCCTACCCCCAACTGTGAGCTCATTCTTGCTTTCCCAGGGGTCTCACTTCACCCCCAGCTTTGCTTAGGGGGACCCTGTGTCCTTTGAAAAACAGTTCCTCACCTGAACTGTTCCTTCCCACTGGTTCCCCCACTGTGACTCCCACGGGGGGCCCTGCCTTGGGCTGCCAGGCGCCCCCACTTTAGTCTTGAAGGCGAGGTGCTGTCTGCTGCAGCTGGCAAACAACACCCTGCTTCTACAGCTACAACCACAGGTTCCCCCAGTGGACCCCCCAGCTTTTCTGCTTTCCCCCTCCAAGAGGCAGGAGATGAGGGGAGGCTGGGCCCCTCCAGCCCTTGGGCTGAGGTGCCCAGGTGGTCAGAACATGAGCCTCATTGCATGTGACCCTGGGCCACAGGGGCACAGCTATTTTACCTGGCAGGTGTCCCCCTGTTGGAAAATTACAAGTGACCATCTGAGAACTTGAAGAGAGCCCTGGGGAAGGCCAGAGCAGTGCTTGCTAGATGGCAGCCAGTGTCCTCCTGGCACAGGGGTTATACCAGTCAGGAGTAGGCCCCTCTGAGCCAAGCCGACCATCCACACACCTGGTGGGTCTCATGGGGCCACTGGCTGGCAGCCCCACGCCTCCCAGACACACTGGGAGAATTGAAGGGCTACAGAGCTGGCACCTGCTAGTCATGTGCACATGCTGACTCTCCTCTGGACGTCCAGCTGACATGGCAGAGTCCCACCTCTCCTTTCCCTGGGAGGTGGAGGCAAGATCCCCGGGGGCAGCTAGAGCAGCAGCAGAGGTGCGCTGGAGAAGGCAAGGGGCCTGGTGAAGCACAACCGAGGCCAGTCCCCAACCCCAGCCCCCAGTTCCCCGCCCCCAACCTCCAGTCACCCAGTCCCTGCCCCTCCCTGGGCAGCTGCACAGGCCTTACATGTACTACCCCAAGTGACCAGCAGAGGACAGCAAAGCGTGTCAGACCAACAGATTCCTCTATTATGACAATTTCCCAACAGATGCCAGTCAAACTCTTGAGGTGACACTATTTTTGAACTGCTAAAAAGCCCCATGGCCTGATGGAAGGCAGAGTAGAGTGTGGATGGACAGACCATCCTTCGGGAGCCGGGATCCCAAGCAGAGTGAGAGGGATCTGGGTGGTTAATGCAGATGCCCTGGGGGGTCGTCAGGGTGGGCCCACAAGGAGGTGGACAGCCAGGCCTAGAGCTGGGGTGGGCAGGCATGCTCTGGCTAGTGACAGAGGCAGGGGCTGGAGGGGAGAGACGGACAGCAGTCCCAACAGGGTGGCCAGGCTGGGAGGAGGAGGCAGCCAGGTGACGTTGCCAAGGGGTTCCAGGCACTGCAAGCTTCTGCCCCAGGGGGGCACCCTGAGGAGTCACCCATGTGTCAGAGTGAGCTGGGGAGGCTATGGATGTCCATGAAGAAGAGCTGAGATGGCACTGATGAGGCTGGGCAGAGGTCAGGGCAGAGATGGGTGGGGCCGCCCCAGGGCCACACCTGGGAAGGGGACCCCATTCCACGCTGAGAGCAGCCCCTGTTTTACCTGCAGGTGTCCCCCTGTTGGAAAATTACAAGTGGCCATCTGAGAACTTGAAGAGAGCCCTGGGGAGGGCCAGAGCAGTGCTTGCTAGATGGCAGCCAGTGTCCTCCTGGCACAGGGGTTACCAGTCAGGAGTAGGCCCCCTAATTCTCATCACTTCCTTCTAATTCTCACGAGGATCCTCACAAAAAACCCTCGGGGGCAGGAAGGGGTCCCAGCGAATGTGTCTTCTGCCACCTAAAGGGCCCGCCAGGGAGGTGAGTGGGGGTGTCCAGGCTTGCAGGACACTAGGAAAGCACTTAGGGCTCACCAGGGAATGAGGGGTTCACAGGCATGATCTGCTTCATAAACTGTGCTACAAATATGATAGAGTGTGGCACAGCCACCAAGAACTACGGCACTTGAGAATGTGAGACCTGGCAGCACCAGTGGCTCAGTGGGTAGGGCGCCGGCCCCGTATACCAAGGGTGGCGGGTTCAAACCCAGCCCCAGCCAAACTGCAACAAAAAAATAGTCGGGCATTGTGGTGGGCACCCGTAGTCCCAGCTACTGGGGAGGCTGAGGCAAGAGAATCGCCTAAGCCCAGGAGTTAGAGGTTGCTGTGAGCTGTGATGCCACCGAACTCTACCGAGAGCAACAAAGTGAGACTGTCTCTATAAAGAAAAAAGAAAGAATGTGAGATTTGAGGGTCGGGCATGAGGGCTCACACCTGGAATGCCAGCCTCTGGGAGGCCGAGGCAGGCGGATTCCCTGAGCTGAGGAGTTTAAGACCTGAACAAAAGTGAGACCCAGTCTCTACTAAAATAGAAAAACTAGAATTGTTTGAGCCCAAGGGTTTGAGGTTGCTGTGAGTGTGACACCGCAAGCACTCTACCCAAGGTGACAGGGTGAGATCCTGTCTCAAAAAAAAGAATGTGGAGCAATGATTTATCAAACTGGAGGTCACAACACAAGTATAATTGCACAAATAGAGTGTGATTCTATCTGGGGTCCTGGGGGCAGCAAGTAGGCTGGAAGGAAAGCAGACCCAGGCTGTGGTGGTGTTGACCTTGTGGATGAATGCTGCCTCCCATCCTCACCTGTATTTTCACATTTCCATGAAATGCGTGCTACTCTTTGTTTAATTAGAAAAACCAACAATGTTGGTGGCGCCTGTAGCTCAGTCGGTACAGCGCCAGCCACATACACCAAGGCTGGTGGATTTGAACCCGGCCCAGGCCAGCTAAAACAGCAATGACAACTGCAACAAAAAAATACCCAGGCGTTGTGGCGGGCACCTGTAGTCCCAGCTACTTGGGAGGCTGAGGCAAGAGAATCGCTTAAGCCCAAGAGTTTGAGGTTACTGTGAGATGTGACTCTACAGCACTCTACCCAGGGAGAAAGTTTGAGACTCTGTCTCAAAAAAAAAAAAGAAAAGAAAAACCAACAATGTCATCTGTCTTTTTTGTAAGCGGTCACCAACTAGGTTCCAACAAGCAGGTGGCTCCAGAGTCCCCTTCCCCTGGTTGTACATTCAGAAATTCTCCGGGCGGACGTCCAGGTGGTTGGGAA
The DNA here is from genome assembly GCA_963575145.1 of Galago senegalensis. Classification (NCBI taxonomy): domain Eukaryota; kingdom Metazoa; phylum Chordata; class Mammalia; order Primates; family Galagidae; genus Galago; species Galago senegalensis. Next base: position 45,075 of record CAUYTI010051841.1, on the reverse strand, counting down.
AAGGCAGAGCCACAAGCTCACGTGGTGCCTTTCTGGGGAAAAGCACCTTCACTCCTGTCTCCTTTGACTAACTCAGGTGACACATCTCTCCAAACTTGACGGGGACATTGCCCAGGCCACCCTGGACATGACAAACACCACCTGCAGAATGGAAATGTATCAGAAGACGCTGGTCGAGCTGGACAAGGAAGTGAAGAAAGTGAACGAGCTCATCACCAACAGCGAGAACGAGATCTCCCGACGCACCATCCTGATTGAGAGGAAGCAGAGCCTCATCAACTTCCTCAACAAGCAGCTGGAGCAGATGGTCTCCCAGCTGGGGGTGAGACCCCGGGCAGGGGACCCGCCCCTCTCAGAGCTGCCTGCGCCAGAGAGGGCACCTCGGGATGGGCAGCCATGCCAGTCTTCCCCTGCCCATCACCGGCAGGGTGGCTTGGGCACGCCACACGCTTTTTTGTGCGAGGACCACAGAGTGCAGATTTCAGCTTTGTGAATCAGTCTCTCACAAGCCCTGGGTTCCGCCTTGTAGCCAGGACGGAGCCACTGGCAGCAGGCAGAGGAAGGGAGGCCTGTGTCCAGGAGGTGCTATGTGCAGCCTCTGAAATTGACATGCCATCTTGTTTTCACCTGGCATGAAGTAGTCTCACTTCTCTGCACAGCCTGTGACCACGGGCAGGCTGGATCTGGCCACCGCTCTAAGAGAAGCAGTCTCGTGTGCTTGAGGCTTGACACCCTGCACAACATCCGGGTAGATTAACCTCAGGACATCCCCTTGTGCCCCTAGTCCCTGAGTAGAGTAGCATGGCAGCTGGGGGAAGAAGCTTTCAGCGGGCCCCAAACACAGCAGAGCCCCCTTTGTGCTCTCAAGGTTACAGGACCAAATGGACACTGAGGGGTGAAACCCCACGCCCTGCCAGCCTGCTGGGCAGGGGCAACTTTCCAAGCCCCTTTGTTACAGCCCCCCACAATCAGTGTACCCCCAAGGCTGTGGCATGGGGGAGGTGGGCAGTGCCAGCAGGGGAGCTCCCAGGCAGGGCCCTGAACCAGAGCCCCCAACACCACATTTCTCACAGCAGGGCTCGCAGCAGCTGACCCGAGTCCCACAGGGAACCCCCAGAGGCTCACTGTGCCTCCTGTGTCTCCCCCAGGGGGTAGAGGTCGGGCCCCTCGAGCTTGAGATCAAAAGGCTGACCAAGCAGCTGGACGAGCAGAGCACCAGTGTGACGCAGGCCCAGGTGACCTGGCTGCGCCTGCAGCAGGAAATGGTCAAGGCCTCACAGGAGCGGGAGGAGCAGCTGCAGTCCACCTCCATGCTCCAGAAGGAGATGCACATCCTGGAGCAGAAGAAACTGCGGATAGAGAGTACGAGCCTCTCGGGCGAGGCTCGGTGGGAAGCCGGGCGGGGTCCCACGGGGGCGCATCTCTTACAGTGGGGAAGCCGGGCGGGGTCCCACGGCGGCACGTCTCACACCGAGAACAAGAACAGCATCCTGTCATCCTTGGTTTGCGAACACAGACCATTGCTGCCCAGCTGCCCAGGTGCAGCCACAGGGTTGAGAAGATTTACTGAATTTGTCTGAGTTCACAAATTGAAGGCGACCCTGGAGGTCACCTCCTTGCCAGAGCCAGGAAGCTTGACGGGAGGTACTGCTCCTGGAGTCAGTAGGGGTCCTGCCCACGTCCACCCTGCTGCAGCAGGGTACAGTCCAGGCGTCACCTCCAGCTGGGCTTAGACAACTGTCCTATGGGGGCTCCCCCACTGCCTGCTTGGCCCAGGCAGTACCTAATACCCGAGGGTCCAGCACAGTGCCAGGTGCCTGGAACGGAGCATGAGGGAGTCTTCCAGGGCCCCACATGGCCACCTACTGGGACATCTTGGTCCCACCTAGGCTTGGATCAGGGTCCATGTGGGTCAGGCCTGCCACAGTGAGGCCTCATGGGCAATGTTGACAGGGCACATGGGTGCCAGCTCCTCTGAGGCCTTGCTGCCTTCTTGGCCTGCTATTGGGTTGCATCTGCCAGAGAGCCAAGAGCACCAACACCGGCCTAGAGCTCCTAGTCAGACAGAAGAGTCCTAAAGCAAGATCTGGCTGAAACACAGGCCAGGAGGTGGGGCGAGGCCAACTGGGGTGGGTGCAGGGAGGCGGGCTCAGATGACGCAGCCTTGGCATGGTCAGGGCCAAGGAAGAGGAGCCAGGAGTAGACTAGGGAGAAGCGGCCAGTTGACCAAACAGTGCACTTCTGATGTCCCCTTCCCAGCTTAACACTGCGGCTGGGGTGGAGGCAACAGGCCCCCCTTTCCTGGAGACTCAAGTGTCTGAGCATAAGCCACGTCCCCACTGTCCGAGGAACTGCTGGTGTTGGGGGGGCCTGGCCCTCCCGCACTCCGCTCCCACTCCTCCTGGCTGTCCCCACTCAGGGTCCTCTCTGGGTCCTTAGCGCCAGGGATGGCACAGGGACCCTGTGCAGGCAGGGTGGCACAGGGAGCTTCAGGGGGGAGCAAACCCGGCCCATGTCACAATATCGCGGCCTCCATTCTCTGCCACAGACAAGATCAACCAGGAGAAGAAGGAGCAGAAGGAGACGGACCACCACATGAGGGAGCTGGACAAGGACCTAAAGAAGCTCAACGTACTGATGAGCCAGAGCCGGAGCAGCTCGGAGGAGCTGCGGCAGAGCAACCTGGTGACCGAGCACGAGTTCGTGCGCACACTGAAGGTAGGCCCCTGTCTGCTCCGTCCCCGGGGTGTGGGGGACAGCACCAGCACACGCATGCACACATGTCCTCCACGCGGTGTCCAGCTCCGGGACGTGGGGGACAGCACCAGCACACGCACGCACACGTGTCCTCCATGCGGTGTCCAGCTCCGGGGCGCGGGGGATGGCACCAGCACACGCACACACACGTGTCCAGCCCTGGAGCACAGCACCCACTTTCCTTGGAGAAGCTCAGAGGGGTTCAGAAAGCTGCAGCCCTGCCACCTGTGACGGCTGTGGAGGCCCCAAGCCTGGCACCAGGGATGCCCCAGCCCTCCCTCCCCTGCCCCGTCCCCCACCATGCAGGACGCCGAGAGAGAGACCATCGAGATGCAGGAGAAGCTGGACCAGCTCGAGGAGGAGAAGGCGACCACCCTGAGCAACCTGGTGGAGGCAGAGTAAGTCTCGGGCTCGGCCACGCGTCTGTGGCGTGTTGCTGCACCTGCAGACGCATCCGGGCACGTCTGTCCTTCATGTAGAGCCACCCAGGGAGTGGCTCTGGGACCCTACCCAGCCTAACGCTACGCTGGTCTAGCTGGCCCACCACCCGCCACCAAATCAGGTGTCCCTGGAAACTGAGTGTATTTCTTTCGGACAAACTTTTTAAAAAGACATATTGTTTTTGGCCAGGCAAGTGGCTCATGCTTGTAATCTCAGCACTTGGGAGGCTGAGACAGGTGGGTTGCCTGAGCCCACAGGTTCAAGACCAGCCCGAACAAGACCAAGACCCCCTCCATCTCAAAAAAAAAAAAAGATAGCCGGGCATTGTGGTGGGCACCTGTAGTCCCAGTTACTCTGGAAGCTGAGGCAAGAGAATCGCTTAAGCCCAGGAATTTGAAGTTGCTGTGAGCTATGATGTCACAGTACTCTACCAAGGGCAACAAAGTGAGACTCTTGTCTCAAAAAAAAGTATTGTTTTTTATGGCGTCTGTCTGATTTTAAAAGTACTACACATCCAACTCTAAGCATTTTAAACCATGACACGTGCACAGTAGCAAGGGAAACACATTTAATTCCAACTGTTTCTTTACCAAAAATCCATGTGTAGGGCATGTTTCTTGCTTGCTTTGGTCGCTTTTGATGAAATTGGGCTTGTCCTGTGTGTTCCCCTTTGGAGCAGCTGTGCACTTCTTGTCTCTGCAAGCCCTGCACTCGGCCCTGCAGCTCCAGCCCGGCTGACTGCTACAGAGGCCCGGAGATTTGTCCAAGGTCTCAGGAAAGGCACAGACAGCAGAGGGACAACCTGCCCTTTGTGATTCTAGGGATAGATCCATTTCAGACCAAGGCTTTGGGGGACATGGTTCTTTGGTGACTTTTTTTTTCTTTTGAGATAGAGTCTTACTCCCTCATCCTAGGTGGCATCTTTATAGCTCGCAGCAACCTCAAACTCTTGGGCTCAGGCTCGGCGCCTATAGCTCAACCAGCTAAGGCGCCAGCCATGTACACCTAAGGTGGCGGGTTCGAATCCCCAGCCCGGACCCACCAAACAACAATGACAGCTGCGACCAAAAAATAGCCAGGCGTTGTGGCAGGCGCCTGTGGTCCCAGCTACTTGGGAGGCGGAGGTAGGAGACTCGCTTGAGCCCAGGAGTTGGAGGTTGCCGTGAGCTGTGATGCCACGGCACTCTACCCAGGGGGACAGCTTGAGGCTCTGTCTAAAAAAAAAAACACTCTTGGGCTCAAGCAATCTCCATGCCTCAGCTTCCCAAGTAGCTGGGACTGCAGGTGCCTGCCACAATACCCAGTTAATTTTTTCTATTTTTAGTAGAGCCCGGGTCTTGCTCTTGCTCAGGCTGGTCTTGAGCTCCTAAGCTTGACGGATCCTCCTGCCTCGGCCTCCGAGACTGTGGAGGTTACAGGTGTGAGCCACCACACCCAGCCTTTTTGATGACATTTTGATAGCCTTTAGATTACTGGTCTATTCAGGCTTTTTACTTCTCCTTAAGTCAACTTTTATCAATTATTTACTATCTCAGCTTCTAAGGTTATATATTCATGTTCTCTCCCTCCCTCCCTTTCCCTGTCTTCCTCATATACCAGAGATTTGTCAGTACTAAGGGTTGGGCCAGGCGAGGTGACTCATAACTATAATCCCAGCACTCTGGGAGGCCAAAGCGGGTGAATCGCCTGAGCTCAGGAGTCCAAGACCAGCCTGAGCAAGAGTGAGACCCCATCTCTACTTAAAATAGAAAAATTAACCGGATGTTGTGGCAGATGCCTGTAGTCCCAGCTACATGACAGTCTGAGGCAGGAGGATTGCTTGAGGCCAGGAGTTCCAGACCAGCTTAGCAAGATGAGACCCCAGTCTGTACTAAAAATAGAAAAATTAGCCAAGTGTGATGGTGGGCACCTGTAGTCCCAGCTACTCAGGAGGCAGGAGGATCTCTTGAGCCCTGGAGTCTGAGGTTGCTGTGAGCTGTGATGCTGAGGCACTTTACCAAGGGCAAAGGAGTGAGACTCCGTGGAAGGGAGGGAGGAAGGGAGGGAGGAGGGGCTGGCAGACACTTCTATAAGGAGCCAGATGGTAGGCAGACGCACCGGCTTCATGAGCCCCTGGTCTCTGTCATAGCGAGTCAAGTAACTGTAGCTTGAGAGCTGGGTGAGGCCTTAGGGGGTGAGTCATCAGAAGAAAACTCCTCACTTCTCCAGCTCTTACACCGTCTGTTCTACCCCTAAAGACACCAGATTATGCTTTGGGAGAAGAAAATCCAGCTGGCAAAAGAGATGCGCTCCTCGGTGGATTCTGAGGTCGGCCAGACAGAGATCCGAGCCATGAAGGCCGAGATTCACAGGATGAAGGTGGGAGGGGAGGGCACAGGCGGGCTTGGCGGGCACACCCCACTGGCTCCAGAGACCCGCCCACACTGCACCCCCCGGCCCCTGCCTCCTTGCCCCCCAGTCCCTCCTCAGTCAGGGCCCCCCACAGGGGAAAGGGGCCTCAGCGCTCCCCAGATCTCACACAGACACTCGCAGACAAGGCTGGCCTCCCTGCCTGCTTCCCGATTTTGTTTTCTGTAGTAAGAACAGTTTCTGTGTGACTCTCTAACTCTGTGGGCATCAACCCTTTCCTCGACAGTTGCAGAATATACTGTGCACATATCACAATTTATCAAAATATTCCCAGGTTGGTGAAAAGTCAGATAGCTTTCAGGTTCTTGTTGCTTTTGTTTTGTCATTACAAAAACATGTATCGGTCAGGATCCTCCAGGGAAATAGAACCAGCAGGGTGTGTGTATGCAGAGGAAGAGCGAAAGTTCTACCATGGGGATCGGCTCAGGCAGTCATGGGGGCCGAGAAGCTGCAGGCCACGGTAGCCGGGTCTGTGACTTAGTCCACGTTCACAGACCTGAGAAGGGGAGCCCATGTCCCAGCTCCTGGCCAGAGAGCAAATTCACCCTTCTGCCTTTCTGTTCTGTTCTCCCCCTCACGGTTGGGTGGTGCCCGTCCACCTAGCACGGAAGCGTAGTCTCTACTGATGTCCTCTGGAAACACCTCCCAGACCCCCAGAGATAATGTGCACCAGCCATGTGGGCACCCCTTAGCCCAGTCAAGTTGACAGATGAAATCAGACCATTGCACGATGCTGCCATGTGTTACAATAACATCCTTAGTCACCAGTTCTTTTTTCCCCCCTTCCTCTAGACTAGATTCCCCAAAAGTGGGATTCCTGGGTCAAAGAATATGGAAATCCTCAACCATGATAGGGCCTGACAGATAACTTTTCCAAAAGGTACATGCTGGTGGCTATGTCCCACCACCCAGATGGTCGTGGGTGTCATGGGTCAGTCTGGTTAATTGAGGTATTTAAACTGAGTAATTGTTCACACCATGAGTTTTGACAAGGATGGCGTGCAGTGGTGCAGCCACCACCACACCGTGACATGAAATATTTCCATCACCCTCACTTTCCCTCCTGCTCCTTGCTGTAGCCACCCCAACGCACACCCCCGCCACTGACAACCAGCAACCTGTTACTGTGCCTGTGGTTTTGGCTTTTCCAGAACATAAATGGATCAGAAAAGGCGGGGCTTACTGAGCCTGGCTCCCTGCTCAGCACCACACACATGAGATTACTCCACGGCAAAGTCAAATTGCTCCACATGTTGTTTTCTGGGTTGTTTTTGTAGCATATGAAAACATCTGTGCCTCACCTAAGGTCACAAAGAGTTTCTCTCGTATTTTCTCTGGAAGCTTCATACATCTAGGTTGTACATTTATGTCCATGGCCTATTTTGAGTTAATTTTTATATACAGTGCAAGTTGTGGTTTGGGTTAACTTTTTGCATTCCACCCCCACTGATTGAAAAGATTGACCTTCACCAAACCACGTCCAGTGCTGCTGAGTTCAGCTGACACGCTGTGTGGCTCTGCGTCTGGGCCATCTGGGCCCCTGACTTACATGTCTGTCCTTCACCAACACCCCCATCTTGGTTCCTGCAACTCTATATTATGAAATCCCTGCAACCTTATTCTTCTTTTTCAAAATTATGTGTCCCAAAGGTCACCATACATAGTAAAAATTAACAAAGTCATATATTTTATATTTGTATACCAACACAGAGAAATCGTTTTTAAGTATTTTGTAAGATTTTGCAGGCTCAGCGCCTGTGGCTCAAGTGGCTAAGGCACCAGCCACATACACCTAAGGTGGTGGGTTCAAATCCAGCCTGGGCCCAACAAACAACAATGACGGCTACAACCAAAAAAAAAAAAAATAGCCGGGCATTGTGGCAGGCGCCTGTGGTCCCAGCTACTCGGGCGGCAGTGGCAGGAGACTAGCTTGAGCCCTGGAGTTGGAGGTTGCTGTGAGCTGTGATGCCATAGCACTCGACCCAGGGGGATAGCTTGAGGATCTGTCTCAAAAAAAAAAAAAAGGACTTTGCAGTGAGTGTTTTGTAAATAAAGGTACATTTAGCTATAACTTCCCATTTTCCCTACCTATGTCTGTATGGTGACCTTTGAGACACCCATATTTTGCCTTTCCATATACATTCGAGAATCAGCTTATCAATTTCCACAAAAGCCCTGGCTGGGATCAGTGGAGGAAGAATTGACATCTTTTTTAAAGATACACAAGTATAAGTTTATCTTACATTAGGGAGGGAAGAGAGTGGGGGAAGGTGGGAGAGAGAGGAAGAGAAGGACGGACTCCAGGCAGGGCTGGGCTCCCGGTCGCGCTGACTCCGCTGTCAGCGCTTGTGGGGGTTTCGGCATACAAGCTGCACAGTGTTGTCGGCGCTATTCTAAACACCTTCTGTGAAATTTCAAATTCCAAGTGCTCACTGCTAGTGTATAGAAATACAACCGATTTTTGTATATTGCCTTTTCTCTGTGGCTCTGCTAAACTCACTAGTCAGTCACCGTCTTCATGACATTTGGCCGCTCCGGAGTGTGGAGAGAGGCCCCTGTGCTGGTGGACCTGCACGGGAGCTGGACGTGGTGAACCGGTGTGCGCCGGGGGAGGCTGGGGTGTGGGGTGCGCATGCGCAGCTGCGGGGTTTGTCTCTGATCATCTGCAGGTCGCCCGTTCACGTCTCTGGCTGATTTTCCTAGTGGGATGCTTTCTTTCTTTCTTTCTTTTTTTCAACAATTTTTAGGAGTTCTATAACACCCTTCTTTAACACTCACTGAAAATAGTGCCTCTAGTCTATAATATGCCTTTTTCCCTGCTCTGAGTGTCCATTACTACAGAGATTTTTATTTTTTTGAGACAGTCTCACTCTGTCACCCTGGGCCCTGGTGTCAGCCCACCTCTAACTCCTGGGCTGAGGTGGTCCTGCTGCCCCGGCCTCCCTGGTGGGCAGGTGCGAGCCACGTGCCCAGCCCCTACGCAGGTTTTTAACGTTTAGGTTGTGTAATGTGTCTGTCTTTCACTCTTCTGGCTTCTGGGTTTCCTGAACTGTAAAAGCAGCCCCCCATCCCACACCCCCCGCCCAGCCTGCAGATGCACAATTACATGCCCATGGTCTGTGGATTATTTATACATACTTGGAGTTTAGATCCGCCTGGAATTTACAGTGTGAACCCGGGTCCCTCTCTATTTCCTCCCAGCTGCCGAGAGGGTCAGCAGCCTGCATTGCGTGTGTCCCCTGTGCCATCTCTCTGGACAGCCGCATCTCCCACTCACACGGGAGCCCCCTCGAGTGCGACCGTCCTTGTTTCACTCCCTCTCTGGTCTGGGGAGCGCTCACTTTGACAAGGCCTGCACCAACGGCAAAGCGTTTCATAATTGTCACCTCATGATAAATGTTTAAACCTGGATAAATTCCATCTCCCTCCACCTTTCTTGGGAAGTCCTGTTTTTGTTTAAATTAGCTTTAAACATAACTTACAAAGGATAAAAAAAAAATGTGCGTATTTCAGATGCAGTGTGAAGGGTTCTGGCAGATGTGTACATCTACATTATCACCTCCACAAACATGACATGGAATAATTTCTGTGGCTCTGAAAGTCCCCTGCGGGCCCCCCAGCCAGTCCTCCCCCTAACCTGAGCCCCAGCCCCAGGCCTGCAGACCCTCCACCAGCTTCTCATGAAACCAGGGAGCATCTGTCACAACTAGGAGATTAGCCTGGGCACACGGCTGCTGACCAAGCTGCAGGCTCTGGGCAGACTTCCCAGTTCCCTCTGCTTTTTCTAACGGTGCTTCCAGGCCCCTGCTGCCTGGCAGTGCCCCCAGCCCCTCCATCCTGTGCACCCAGGTGAGGTACGAGCAGCTGCTGAAGCAGCAGGAGAAGATGATTCGCAGCATGGAACAGGCTGTCGCCCGCAGAGAGACCATCGTAACTCAGGCTGAAGGCCAGAGCAAGCTGGACAAGAACGCGATTACCCGGACCGATTTCCACCACAAGCAGATTGAGCTGCGACGGAAAATCAGGGACATTTACAAGGTGGGGAGCACTGCCACGACGCCAGAGAGGAGGCAGAAGCCACATGTCTCGCCTTCTGTGACCCAAGGAATATTCCAGAAGGGCATTCCCACTCAGGAGCTATGTCATTGCTGGAGGTGGGGTGTCGCATCTGCTGGTGTCCCTGCATGGGATCAGCGTGCAGCACCAATCCCACCTGCTGCCCAGGGCTGTCCTCCCCTACACCTGCCCCCACCTTGCCCCAGGCTGTCCTCCTTCCTTTCAGCTGCAGGGCTGTGACCATGAAGGGGGTGCCTGCAGGTGCAGTGGGGGGAGGGATCCCGGCTCAGTGCTCATGATGGAGTTGCCACACCCTCTGGGCCCTGACCATGTGCCACCTGTGACAGGGACCGTGACTAAGTGCTGGGTCAGAAGTGAAGGTGCGTGGCTTTGGGAGGGGCCTGTTCTCAGCAGGTGCTCTGGGCATGGCTACTGCTGCCATCTCCACGCCTGTCTTTGGGAGTCAGTCTTGAGATGAGCAGAATGCCCCACCCTGGAGGTACCACACAGGGCCAGAGACAGCAGTATTTCTGCCCCTTTCCAACCCAAGTGGCATCAGAAAGATAAACTATTGGAGGAACAGCCATGCTCCAGGACCTGAGAGGGTGCCAGGGACGTGCTGGTGAGAAGGCAGCGGACCCCCTGAGAGCTGGGTCCACATCCCCCAGGCATCATCCACCAGGCAGGTGGTGTGTGACCTGCCCTGGGAAGGTCCGAGTTAGTGCCATCCCGTGCCCATCCCCTGCCAATGTCAGGCCACGGCTCAGGCTCAGACCTCTTGAGTGGGCCCCATAGCCCCCTTATCCTGGCCGTGTGGCACCAGAGACAGCTGAGCACATGGCCTCAGATCTCCCTGTTCCACTCAGGGCTGGGGCAGACTGACCTGGGTTTACAGACCCAAGAAATCAGCGTCCACCTCTTGGGGTCACCCAGAGAATTCCACAGAGAGTAATAAAATAGCTCCTGTAGGGTATGTCCCATACAGGGGAAAGGTCAGTGGAAAAAGACAGATATGTTCCACCTGTTCATCTGGAAGTTACTGGAAGCCTCCAGAAGTTTCTGGAGAGAGACAGCAGAGCAGCCTCTTCTCAGTCTTCATTGGCCACACTGGCAACTCCTGATGTCCACCCATGACCTCATGCTTCCTGTCCTCTCCTCACTGCCCTGGGTGCCCTCTCTGTCCTCCACCCCCACCCTGACCCCACATCCACTCCACACAATGCCGAGTCCTGCCCTCCACCCTCAGCCACGCCCAGACGTGCAGACAAGTTCCTTCTCTGAACTTTGCAGTCCTACCCAAGGTGTCCCAGCCCATCCTGAGCATCACGGTTCTTTCTCCCCCTCACCGGTGCTGGGCCTGTCAGCCACCAGGTTCTTTTTCTTCTGACTGTGCTGCTTCCCCTGGCTGTGGGACCCACACCAGGCTGCCACAGATCCCCCTAAAGTGCTATGACCTGTGGGGACTCTGCAGAGAAGCCCCACCCCTCCTTCCCACACTCCCCAGCCCACTCTTGCCCTATGGCTCTGGCCCTGCTCATAGCATACAGCTGTCAAGCTGTCCCCAGTCCCCAGTCAGACCCACTGCAGGGAGAGGACCCAGGGGCCACTCAGGCCCCAGCCTCTCTCTGAGCCTCACCTGCCTTGGGAGAGCAGTCTGCATGTGACATGGGCTTCACCAGGCCTTGGTGCCTCACGGGCACCCACCTGCCCAGGTAGCCCATTCCTGAAGGGCAGCAAGTCCAGGTCCTCCTTGGGGTCTGCCTGGACTGCAGTTTTAGAAAGCTCCCAGCAGGTCCACCCAGCCTGCCCCTACTCTGCGTGCCAAGCAGCCACAGTGCAGGGCACAGCATGGGCCGTTTACATCCCAGGCTACTGAGGAGTGCACCAAGACCATCCTGGAGCTGGAGGAGACTCAGAAGAATGTGAGCAGCTCACTCCTGAAGCAGCAGCAGCAGCTGTCAGCCCTGCAGGCAGACTTAGATGTGCTCGAAGCTGACCTCGACCGGCTCACAGCCCTCAAGCGACAGGTGAGCAAGTCCCAGGAGGTCACCAGGGGACTGCACTGCTCTGTACCTCAGGATCCAGTGAGGCCCAGGCCGACAGGATCAGTGCCAGTGACTCATGTCCTCCTTGGATCACCTCTGACCACATGTCTACTCCAGGCCAGGGCCTGCCCTAGGCACTCGGGTTACAGAACAGAGCAAAACAGACAGAACTCCCTGTCCAGCTGGAGGCTGCATCCCGGGGGCAGGAGGACAGGCAATAAAATAAGAAAGAGATGGTGGTTCCACAGTGATAAATGCTTTGGAAAGACATACAGCAGAGAAAGGAGCCTCCAGGGCATGGAGTGGGAGGAGGGACTGGGGCTTTGAATATGGTGGTCCAGGAAAGCCACACAGCCACCAGCATTTCAGTGGGTAGAGCGCCAGCCACAGACACCAGGACTGGTGGGTTTGAACCCGGCCCAGGCCAGCCAAACAGCAGTGACAACTACAACAACAAAAATACCCGGGCCCTGTGGCTGGCGCCTATAGTCTCAGCTTCTCGGAAGGCTGAGGCAAGAGAATCACTTAGCCCAATATTTTGAGGTTGCTATACAGCACTCTGCCAAGGGCCACACAGTGGGACTCTGTCTCAAAAAAAAGACTTGCTGGATGCAAGGTGGAGGCTGCCTCAGGCAGCAGGGACAGCCCAGCAAAGGCAGGGACAATGCAAGGCCAGTGGGGCAGGCCCCAGGGTGGGGCCCAGGCGGCCCCACCAGACTGTGATGGCCCTTGGTCATGACTCTGGGCTTGTCTTTGAGCAGAGGGCTTTGCTGGGAGGACAGCTCCAGCACTGGTGTTGGGTTGGCAAGAGGGCTCAAGGGTGGACCCAGGAGGCCGTTTGAGGTCCTCAATGCTACAGGAAGACAGGAGTACAGGGTCTGAGTAGCTGATGAGAAGCTGCTGAGATTCTGCATGTACATAATTTAGAAGCTGCCGTGGGGGCGGGGAGGGGGTTCCTGCTGGACTGGATGTGGTGTGAGCAGAGTGGGTGAGCACGGTTCCAAGGTCGTAGTCCGGTTGGCTGAGACCGGAGTGGGGAGGGAAGTGGAGGGGAGAATAACAGCTGTGTGCATGGCAGATGGCAGGAATGTCTTCTAGGCGGCGGCTCCAACCTACCCATTGGGCATCAGGTGACTGGATGCCTTCCCAGGCAACCCCTCTCAGGTGGACGTCTCCTCTCCTGGCCACATCTCTAGTTGGAGCTTATGTGGAGGTCCGGGAGAGGGGCGGGTGTCGTCCTTCTGATTTGTGTGGCCTGACACAGGCTCTGTTTTCCTGCTCAGAACCTGATGGAGATCGTGGCCCTGCAGACCCGCGTGAAGCACCTGCAGGCAGTGAGGGAGGGGCGCTATGTGTTCCTGTTCCGCTCGGAGGAGGCCCTGCAGGCCGAGCAACAGCGCCTGGACTGCCGGATGGGCCTCATTGCTACCATCCTCCACCAAGTGCAGGATGACTACCCCCAGTTCCAGGAGGCCCTGCACAAGGTCAGCCAGCAGGTGGCCATCAAGCTCCAGTCTCTGGGGCCCTCCCAGGGAGCAGCCTGAACCCCAACCTCCTAGGCTGCTCCCCCAAGGAGGAGATGCAGAATTTCGTTCATTAGGAGGGGCTTAGAATCTTTTTGCGGTCCTATGAACTGTGTTGTGTCCTCAGTATGGAGTAACAGACCAGCCAGCCACTCAGCAGTTTAAAGCAAGAAAAATGTCGATATTCCCACCAGCCGCTCCCTGGGAGCCTTCCCCTGGCCAAGGCAATGCGGGTGCAGTCCACCCTCTCCCGCTGGGCCTTAGCCTTCCAAGTAACCTTCTGGTTTGTGAAGCCCGGGATCCACATCAGCTCCCCACAACACATGCAGGCCCAGGCAGGTGTGCACAAAAGCTGAAAGCCACATGCACTGGCCAGCCCATCCTGGGAGGCACTTCACCCCCGAGTGTCTCCCTCTACCAGGAGCACCTGAAAACCCACCAACTTTTCCACGGTTTTACCATCACTACCCTTCCCCCATGAAAACTCACGTCCCTTCTCGTACCCTCACCTCCAGTTTGAGTTAAATTCACATTCACAGCTTGCTGGAGAAAGTCAAAGCCCACTTAGGGAAGCAGGTGACCACCGAGATCAGAGCAGACTGGCCGGTAAATGCGGAGACCATGCCCCGGTCTACTGACCTGTCTCTCCTTATTTTTGAGATGGGGTCCGGCTATGTTGCCCACACTGGTCTCAACTCCTGGGCTCAAGGGATCCTCTCGCCTCCACCTCCCAAGTAACTGGGGCTACAGGTGTGACCACACAGCACGTCATTTTTCATTATTAAGCTCAGGTATTCTTTCTCCCATCCTCTAAATTTCAGAGTACTAACCATCACCTGTGGCTTCTTTGCAGTTTAAAGGAAAAATGTTACATAAAATAATTTCACTCTCAAACCTTTCAGCAGAATAAAATCTTTCTGAATGTGGGAGTAAGGCAAATTTATTCTAAAATGTTGCAGAAACACACATTCTACAGCAAGGGGCACAGGGAGGTCTCAGTGCCTCCCAGAGGCAGCCACACTCCTTGTTTGTCGCACACCCTGGTGCTTTTTCTGAGCGTACATTTGGCAAGATACTCTGTTCGGTTTTGGTGTCTCACCTCTAAAAGCACGATCATCTTAAAGCCAGCATTTTCTCATGGTACGTGTCAATGTTTTCACAGTCATTGGTTTCACAGCCTATCACAATGTTTTGATTATCCCTTTCTGGAGTAAGTGCAAATCACGGAGCAAATTGAAGGGGCTTCCAAATTTGGGCTGTTTTTAACCTCTCCATGCTGAGCACCCTTGTTTGCCTTTCTGAAGATGTCCTCCAGGTTGGATTTCCAGGACTGAACTCCTGCACACCGGGTGTGGCCACCTCTTAGGAAGTCCTAAGCTGTAGGCCAGACCAGTGGGAGTGTGCCAGCAGGTGCCACTGATAGCAGGGTCTTGGTCTCGGTGATTCAAGGACTGAATCCACGGACCACAGATCAGTGGTAAGACAGGATTTATTTACAGAAAAGAAAAGATACAAAACACCAAAGCTCCTGGCAGAAAAAAAACAACCCAAGTTGGGGGTGGGGGAGCTCTCTCTCTCTGTCCCTCTCTCCAGGCTCTTAGTCCAGTGGGGTGTGTGTGTGTGTGGTTGCATGGGTCCTCTGTAGTTACATTTAGTGTGAACTCAGTAGCAAATGAATGGATTTGATCCCTTTGGTTCCCAGGCCTAGGAAACCTATATGACCAGGCTGGGAAATGGGGGTTCAGCTGCAAGTGCAGGGGAGGGAGACTCTAAGGTGCTGGTGTCTCCCCAGCAGCTGTCTGGCCCCTTTGGCTACTGGAGCCTCCTGTGGGGCTCCCCCCAGCCCACTGGTTCCTCCACCGGCTGCCACCGCACCAACACCACCAGGGCGGAGGCAGCAGGTCCTCCCCTCAGCTCCACCGAGCTGGCTGAGGAGCCACCTGTCCCATATCAATTCTCCCTCTCCCCGTAGAGACTCTAACTGCTGTTGGGGAAAAAGGATGAAGACTCCATCTAACTACTTCCTGCTGAATCGGGCAATGATAGAAGGGGGCAATTAGGGTTTCTCTGGAGGGAGAGCAACCCAGAGGTGTGCGATAGAGTCAGGTCTTGGACTGGAACCATCTTTACTGTGTGTGGCTTAATGACATTTCTGGAAGACACAAACCTGATTAGCACATTAAAAGGCAAGGGTAGAACAGGGAGAGGTGGGGGTTAATTACAGTGTCAGGTTGGAAGAACAAAGTCAGTGATATTAACAGAAGACTATATTAACATTTTCCTCACTGTCTCCTAAATAATGTCTTTAAATTTTCTTTAAGCTCATAGGAATATAGCTTGAGAGGAAATGCTTTGTTCAGAAAACACTGTGAACTTCTTTCCAAAGATGGGTTGTGGTGGTAAATAGTGGATATTTTGATTATGAGAAAAATAGTTTCTTTGAAGCTTTAGCTGGAGGTACAGCAATAGTGTAGTGTTCCCACAAATATCACAATGTATTCAAACAAATATTTTTCTATCAAAAAATCATTTTGTAAAAGCTGTGTGTTTTTATGCAACTTGTGATAATAAATGTTATCTTTATTTTAGAATAAAAAAAATTTTTTTTTCTTTAGGCTCACAAGTGTAGGTGGACTGTGGTTGATTCTCCTCATGGTCTGCTTCTGTAGGAGGTGGTGGGTTCCAGGACTTTACCCGTGAATGATGTATCCAGGAATCGATTCCCATAACTTTAACATCTGTAGAAGAAGACAAGATAACAGAAAAGGGACCTGCCCAAGTTGGGGTTAGGGAAGGTGAATTAGAGGGAAGAGTTTTGATCATGACTAGATCTCCAGGAGAGAAAAGCTCCTTTAGTGTTGAATGTGAAAATGTAGTTGGGAGCTTTTTAAGGATTTGTTGAAATTTAGCTAACGAAGTAATATGCTTACTTTACTAATTCTGTAGTTTCTTGATCTAATAACAAATTGTTATAAAGGGTCTTTCATATAATAATTCAAATGAGCTACAACCGAGTTTTTGAGGTAAATTTCTTATTTTAAGGAGAGCAATGGAAAGTAATTTAGTCCAAGGGAGATGAGTGTCTTGAGTTAGCTTTCATGACTGTCCTTTGATTTTACCATCCATTTTTTCTACCTTCCCAGAGGACTGGGGCCTCCAAGAGCAGTGCAGATGATATTTTATGCCCGGGGCTTTAGCTAGTCCCTGTGTAACAGCTGCTTTGAAGGCTGGCCCATTATCACTTTGCAAATTCTGAGAAAGCCCAAACCTGGGGATAATCGCATGTCCTAAAGCCTTTATAACTTCCTGGACCTTTTCTGTTCTACAAGGGAATGCCTCAACCCAATTAGTAAAAGTATCCACAGGTACCAGCAAATATTATAGACCATGAACCGTAGGGAGGTGAGTGAATCCATTTGCCAACCTTCACCTGGATATTTGCCTTGTTTCTGTATACCTGGGGGAGCGAGATGGTGATTTGAAGGACTGTTTCTCTGACATATCTTACAAGTCCTTGTTATCTATCTGTTTCATGGTTTTAAATAAGTTTTTTCCATTAAAGAGAGCCTTAGCCATTTGATAAGTACTTTCAGTGCCACAATGAAAAGACTCATGTAAAGTTTGAAGTATTTTCCATTGGTTTATGGCAGCTAACAGCAGAAGTCCACTTTTATTTCGTGGCCAGCCTGATGGAAGTAGTGAACAGTCGCTGGATAAAGCCCACTCCTTTTCTTTGGGGGTATATGAGGTGCATGATTCTCAAGTGCTCCCCCCAAATGTGGGGTGCCACAGGGGGAATTTTTCCCTTCTGTGCTGCCATTTTAGCCTCTTTACCAGCAAGTTGGTTACCTTCTGAAATCTCACCAAAGGTCTTTTGGTGTCCCTTACAATGAGTAACTGCTGCTTCCTGTGGAGCACCAACGGCTTGTAACAACCTGTCTACTTCACAGGGGGAGCCCCGGGAAGTTAGATGTTGTCTTTCCTTCCAAACAGCAACATGGGCAAGTAGAATGAGGAAGGCAGATTTTGAGTCAGCGCATATATTGACTCGTTTGTTTCTCCCAATTTCTAAAGCACCAGGGAAAGCTATTAGCTCAGTTAATTGTGCACTGGTTGCTAAAGGGAGAGACCCACTCTCAATTACAACACACTGAGTAACTACAGCATAGCTTGCTTTGCGAGGTCATTGTTCTACGAAAGAACTTCCATCTGTATAAAAAACATGTCTGGATTGGGTCTTGCTCTTCGCACCTGTCCCTCAGTAGCCCACACTTCTGGGTTAATTCCTGTCTTTAATGAGGGAAGGCATAAAATACGTTCTTGTCCCACGTTCATATAAATGGTTGTTTCCACTTTAGTTAGTATGTCCCTCCCCAAAGGGCAGCAGGACTTTCAGGCATGATTAGGAAGGTGTGTGAGAACAGCCAGTCACCCCAATTGTAGCTTAAAGGCTGAGAGAAAAATTTGGTAACCGGTTTTTCAGACACCTGCTGTATAGTTACAGATTTGGGAGATAGAATGCCAAGGTTAGAGAGAAGTATAGAAAAGGTTGCTCCAGTGTCCAGAAGAAATTCTGTCTCCTGGCTCTCCACTATGAGGCAGACCCAAGGCTCTTGAGGGGTGATGACACAAGCTGGAGGCGTGAGAACCTGCCATGGGCATCCTCAGTCCAGTTTGGGTGCTGATGGGATCATTGTTCTCAGAGGACTCCGCCTCTGAGGACAGGCCACACTCCAGTGGAGGTCAGACTTGCCCTTAGCTCCTCTGGCTTCCCTCTGCCCCTGAATGGTGCTCATTGGCTGGAGTGCCATTACTAGAGCTGTCATTCTTTTTCTATCCCTTCTCTCTTTTTCCTCCTCTTTCTCCTGATCTCAGTTATAAAAGACCAAAGTGGCCATTTTAAGAAGATTCTCTAGGGCAGATAGATTCTCTAGGCACATAGATTCTATGTGGCTCAATGAGTAGGGCACCAGCGCCATATACCAAGGGTGGCGGGTTCAAATCTGGCCTGGCCAAATTGCAACAAAAAAATAGCCAGGGGGAAATCACTCTTTTGGTTACCCCTAGGCACATGGTATTTGGAAATAAATCTTTCTCTTATTAATCTACCGTTAACTGTGAGTTGATCTTTTCAGCAAATCAACCAAGGGGAAAGGGCAAGTTTCCCTGAAACCCCAACAGTTTTTGCCGTCACGAACAGGATCCTCAAAACCAGACTGCTCTCCTGGAAGGTCTCAGCAGAAGGACTGGAACCCCGACACACCAGCTGGCACGTGCAGGTCAAGCACAGACCCAGCACCCCTTTGCACCAGTCTTTCAAATCCTGGCCACACTGACTAATCAATCTGATTGCTGGTTAAGTCAACATCTAGATCTTCAGAGGAACCTGAATTCATTTTTATCTCTGCTGACATGAATGCCTGGTGGAACCAATCTGGAAAATGGACCAATAATAAGATGTGACATCAACAGCCAGAGAAGAAACAACTTCCAACTTCACCTGCTGGTGAGATCGGTGGACACAGAAAAACTGTGGAACTGTCTTTTGTTCAGGATCCTTCACCCAGCATTCAGAACTTATCAAATTGAAAGAGCAGCCATGAGTCTCTCCCTGGTAATAGAACAAGAGCTCAACATCACCACGCAGGCACGGAGAGCACTTCAGAGGTACCAACTCAGCTCTTGACGCGTGAAACTTATAGGGAATTTCCAGACAAGGAGAATGAAGGAGCTAAGAAAATTTCACCCCCAAATATGATTCCTTGGTATAAGGATTATTTTGAATTGAAGCTATTCATAATCAGGAAACTCTGAATGAAGGCTTTCCTCTATCTACCCCAAATCTTAAAGGGCTGCTTGACTCCTTATCACATGCTAGTAGACCTGGCCCTGAGGTCATCTAAAGCACAATCCCTGTCTCTCATGTTAATTTGCTAGTCAATCTGTTTCCCTCCATCTACCCATCCCCCCCAGCAATCCCTTACTAAGCCTACACTTTCCAGTTTCTCTTCCCCCCTCCCTTCTAAAAGGCATCTTTTTTTTTTGCGGTTTTTGGCTGGGGCTGGGTTTGAACCCGCCACCTCCAGCATATGGGGCCGGTGCCCTGCTCTTTTGAGCCACAGGCGCCACCCTAAAATGCATCTTTAAAAGCCACTATCACTGGGACTTTGGGAAATCACTTTTTGTTCCCCCCATGTTCAGTGCATGGTATTTGGAAATAAATCTTTCTCTTATTAATCTACCATAACTGTGAGTTGATCTTTTCAGCGAACCAACCAAGGGGGAAAGGGTAAGTTTCCCTGAAACCCCAACAACACTAAAGAATATCTCCACAGCAGGATCACTCACACAAATACCAACAAGAACAGGGAAAATGATACAGCCCTCCAAAGTGCCACTCAACTCAAGCAAACAGGATTTGGCTGTTCCACACATACAAGTACCACCTGCCATTAAGGAGAGTTGGGATTGATGTTTAGGGTCTCATAGATGGCCCCAAAGCCAGCTTCTCCTCTCAATTGAGAGATCAGATAAGAAGGAATCAGTGAAATGAAAACTCTGAAGAAATCAACATATTAAAGAAAAAACAAACACAATTTCTAGAAATGAAAGTTTAATTCAAGGAATTACAAAAGATAGTGGAAAGCCTTAAGAACAGGCTTAATCAGGCAGAAAAGGAATCTCAGAACTTGAAGATAATACCTTCACGCAAAATAATTCAGTTGAAGATAAAGAACAGAAAAAAAAAAAAAGAATGAGGCTTGCCCCCTGTAGCTCAGTGGCTAGGGCTCCAGCCACATACACCAGAGCTGGTGGGTTCAAATCCAGCCTGGGCCTGCCAAACAACAATGACAACTACAACCAAAAAATAGCCAGGCATTATGGCAAGTGCCTGTAGTCCCACCTATTTGGGAAGCTGAGGCAAGAGAAACGCTTAAGCCCAAGAGTTTGAAGTTGTTATGAGCTGTGATGCCATGGCACTCTACCCAGGGCAACAGCTTGAGACTCTTTCTCAAAAAAAAAGAATGAGGCTCAGCGCCTATAGCTCAACCTGCTAAGGTGCCAGCCACGTACACCTGAGGTGGCGGGTTCAAATCCCCAGCCCAGACCCGCCAAACAACAATGACGGCTGCAACCAAAAAATAGCCAGACATTGTGGCGGGCACCTGTGGTCCCAGCTACTTGGGAGGCGGAGGCAAGAGACTCGCTTGAGCCCAGGAGTTGGAGGTTGCTGTGAGCTGTAATGCCACGGCACTCTACCCAGGGGGACAGCTTGAGGCTCTGTCTCAAAACAAAAAAACAAAAAAACAAAAAACCCCACAAAACTCTAAGAAATCTCATAAAGTAGCTATCAAATAGTTCACAAATTAAAAACAAATTTCCAAGGGCCAACACAAAGAAGAAAACCTGACTTGTTAACCTGTTCTCAGGGTCCATGAGCTTAAAAAAATAAAATCAAACTAATTGTTCAAACAAAGCTTAAAGCAATGGGCATAGTAAGATAGGAGAAGGTATTCTGAACCTTCATAAAGAACTTCTTTTTTTTTTTGAGACAGAGTCTCACTATGTTGCCCTCTGTAGAGTGCTGTACCATCACAGCTCACAGCAACCTCAAACTCTTGGGCTTAAGTGATTCTCTTGCCTCAGCCTCGGCCTCCAAGTAGCTAGGACTACAGGTGCCCACTATAATGCCTGGCTATTTTTTTTTTTTGTAGTTGTCTTTGTTTAGCAGGCCCGGGGGTGGGGGTTTGAACCCACCAGCTCTGCTATATGTGGCTGGCACCCTAGACACTGAGCTATAGGTGCCAAGCCAGGAACTTTTTTAACAATATGGATGAGGGTCATGGGGAACCTTCTTGGTATCCCTCAATAAACGTGTCGACATGGGACCAAAAGGGATGTATAAAAACTCATAGAGGGCCAAGAAGCACCAATATGATTCCAGGCATGTGGCACTCTGAGAGTCTGGCTGAATTAAGGGGCATATTTTGAAGTAATTTGTTATTCTAGCAATAATTAATAAACACGGCTTTAGATGAAATGGCTGCCAACGAACAAAAATTACTGATAGGATCAAATGAAAATAAAAATTGCCGAATAATGAAATTATTGGCACCACTGAAAAATTTAAAATCCATAATAGGTGTAATACAATCTTTTACTTATGTATATACTCATTTATTTACAGTCTAATACATAGGGAAAATATGTTAGAATAAAGGATGGATGAGACAGGGAGAGTGGTGCTGGTGAGCTTGGGAGACACAGACTGGGCTTAGTTCTATCACTAGTTGTGCCGTCTTGGGTTATTCATAATCTACTGCCAGTGGAACGCAGTGTCTTCACCTAGGAGGAGTGACACGCCCTACCTGGAGAGCTCGGAGGTTAAAACGAGGTTACACAGGCGGACCAAACATAGTCTGCTGTGGGGCGGGTTTGGCATTTAGAGAATTCAGGGAAATCACTTGTTCTCACTTCCTGGTCTCTGCATCCCTTTTGAAATCCCTACCAACTTTTGTTTTATGTGCTTTATATCAATCAATATTTACTGAATTAAAAATTAGAATAGAAAATTTAAAATTACATATTGATTCATAAATAAGACCCAACGGCTCAGCGCCTGTGGCTCAAGTGGCTAAGGGGCCAGCCACATACACCTAAGGTGGTCGGTTCAAATCCAGCTCTGGGCCCGCCAAACAACAATGATGGCTACAACCAAAAAATAGCCAGGTGTTGTGGTGGGCGCCTGTGGTCCCAGTTACTTGGGAGGCTGAGGCAGGAGAGTCGCTTGAGCCCAGGAGTTGGAGGTTGCTGTGAGCTGTGACACCATGACACTCTACCCAGGGGGACAGCTTGAGGCTCTGTCTCAAAAAAAAAAAAAAAAAAAAAAGACCCAACAAGGTGATATAAACAACGGGTTTTCTGAAAAGTAACTATTTTCCAAACAAACAAAATAGAGTGAGGAAATCAGCATTGTTTTACATTTTTACAATCTCTTTTATGTCTGGCTGGACTCTGATGTGATAATTTGGTTGAAAAACAGGGAAATCAGCCTCATGGGGATATGGAATTATAAAGGGCAGGAGTATTTTAATAATTTTTCCCAATAATTGTGGATATTCTTTGATATTATATCAAAACTGGACAAGTAGTTTCTTAAAGAGGTAGTTTTTAAAGGTTCGTTACATGTGAAACCGCGTCAATGAACACTTTTACTCCGTTGCATTAACATCCATCGGTCTACTTTGTGCTCTGAATGGATCTTCCACCCACCCATGCATGATCCTGTAACCTCAAGAAAGTAACTGGTTTAGCTCACAACTCAAATAATCCACAAGGATTCCACTCTTCCTGGAGACAATCGCAACATTTTGGTATGCAACAGAAGTGCTTCACATCCTTCCCCATTTTGCTACACGGAATAGTAAGGCGAGTACCTAGTTTTAAGACTTACTAAAGGCCTTGGTTTTATGGTGTCTTCAAGTACATTAAGTGCCCAGGGTGCCCGGCAGTAAAGAATCTAACCACCAGGACAGCGGTTCCACTCTTTGTGCTAAGGCTTCAGCAGTTGTACCCGCTGTTGCTTTTTCATTAGCAGTGAAAAGACAAATAATGTATTAATACTATTAAAACAGTTTTAAAGTATGCGATTTCTGACTGCATGGACCTCCAAAGGTCTTGGGTATTCCCAGGACTCTACACACTGCTTTAGAGGACTGCTAAGACAGAGGGATCAATGGATATTTAGCTACATATGATTTTGCATCCTTGTAGTTCTTCTATACCCCCATCCTTTCAAAAACTGTAAAACAATTCTCTCCAAACCATACTTACTTAAACATGAAAATAAGGCAAAACCAGTACAAACACCTCAATGTCAGATGTAGAAAACACCGTTTATGATAGACACCATTCATCCTTTGACAAAAGACAGCAAGTGTGGTCTGCACTTGGCTGGATTGGGTCTCCAGAGGCAGCGCTACTGTGAGCTGCCTTAATGGAAGCTGGGTAGTTGGGCATTTTCCTAGAGAAGTGTGATGAGAGACCTAGGATCTGCTCTCCAGAAGAGCAAATTACTTGGGAATTCCTTTCAAACTCTCTCACTGCTGTTTTCTATTGAGCTACTTTTGATATTAAATTTATTTCTCATTTAGAATGTTGGAATAGCAGTTTAATAGACGCATATGCCTTGTCTTTCATACCAATATTGATTTGTATTCTGAAAATAAGCTTTATCTGGGGCACTTGTCTAAGGTCAGGGTATCCTGGACGGCACCCTGGCCTGCAATCCACCATTGCTCTAAAAGGTGGAAATGATTCTAATGTCCATCAACTGATTAATGGATGAAGAAAATGTGGTATATCTATAACGTGGAATATTATCCAGCCATCAAAGAAGTGAGATACTGATTTAGGCTGCAACATGGACGAATCAAGGTCAATATTATGTAATTCCATTTATATGAAATGTCCAGAATAGGTAAATCCACAGTGACAGAAAAATGAACGGTTGCCAGGAGCTGGGTGGAGGGTGGAGAGAAACAAAGCATGATTACTAATGGGTGTGGGGTTTCTTTAGGGGGCAATAAAAATGTTCTGGCATTAGACAGTGTTGATATTTGCACATTTCTGTGATTATGATCAAGCCACTGAATTGTCCACTTGAAAAGGGTAACTGTTATGGTCTGATGTGAATTATATTTCAAAGACAAACAAAGTAACAGACTCAGAGTTGTCCTGGCCTAGTGTGTCAATATTCTAGGCTTTATTTAGGATTTTCTTTCCTGGTTCATTTCTATGGCCTAGATATTAAAATTTATTGTTGCAATGGACTGAGCAATTAATAAAGGAAGGAGATTAAAATCTCAGTCAGGGCAGGAAACAACGGGCTTCCTGGTCATACTTTCCTGGTTCATGCTGTCTGCTCTATCACTCATTCATTTACTGAGTGGCCGTGATAAGGTAGGCACTGTTCACTCACTGTGAATACAACTAACTTGACTCTCTACCCTTCTGAAGCTTCAGTGACAACAGAGGAGAAAGATAACACAAAATATGTGTCACACTTTGATAGGCAAGTGCTATGACAAACCCAAGCTGGCAAGGTCATGGACTTGAGACAGAGTCTTACTTTGTCACCCTTGGTAGAGTGTTGTGGCGTCATAGCTCAACAACAACCTCAAACTCTTAGGCTCAAGCAATTCTCTTGCCTCAGCCTCCCTAGTAGCTGGGATCCCAGGCACCTGCCACAATGCCCAGCTATTTCTTTTTTTATTGTTGTTTAGCAGGCCTGGGTTCGGTTTGAACCCACCAGCATGGAGCATGTGGCTGGCACCCTAATCACAGAGCTATGGGTGCCCAGCCTCTATTTTACTTTTTAAGTTTATTTATCATGGGCACATGATAGTTCATATGGGCATAATAGTTAATATCTTTATAGAGCACGTATGATATTTTGATATAGGTGTACAATGTGAATTAATCAAATCAAAAATTGTAACATCCATCATCTCAAGCATTTATCATTTCTTAAAGTTGTCAACATAACTCTGGTTAGGAACAACCCAACTCTAGTCTTTTAGCTATTTAAGTATACCTTAACTCATTAATTATAGTCACTTTGTTATGCTACCAAATACTGTTCATTCTATCTAAGTATCTAACTACATCTCTGCATCTATTAACCATCTTTATCCTCCCCTCCCTGCCACCCTGCCCAGACTCTGGTAACTATCATTCTACTCTGTCTCCATGAGATCCCTTCTGTTTAATGTTTAGCTTCCACATATAAGGGAGAACATGTGAGATTTGTCTTTTTGTGCTTGGTGTATTTCACCTTATGTAATGTTTCCCAGTTCTGGCTATGTTGTACATGGCAAGATTTCACCTTTTTTCTGGCTATATAATATTCCATTGCATATACGTACCATAATTTCTTTATCTGTTCAACTGTTGATGGATGCTAAAGGTTGATTCCAAATCTTGGCTATTGTGAATAGTGTTGCAATACACATAGGGGTATAGATGTCTTTTTGATATACTGAATCCTCCTCTTTACCTAGCAGTGAGATTGCTGGGATATGGTAGCTCTATTTTTAGTTTTTTGAGGAACCTCCATACTGTTCTCCGTAGTGGTTGGAATCATTGATATTTGGTGGTTGTTCTTTTGGATAAGGTAATCTGAGAAGGCCTCCCTGAGCACAGACCTGAGGTGGGGTGGGGGTGGGGAGAAAGAGCCAGCTCAAATATAGGATGGAGGTGGAGGATTTTGTTCTAAAAGCGGTAAGTCTCTGTGGGTTTCTCAGGAGGGAAATGTCTGCTCTGATATATAAGGATTACTCTGGTTACTTATGGAGACTAGGTTGTAGGTGGGCCAGGGCAACTACGAACCCATAGAAAGTAGGAATGGCCAAGGGACGGACAATTTCTAGGGTGAAGTGTGTGGCGTATTTTTCATTACTGTAGTTTTGAAGCACTGAATGCTTGGCGTCTTCCCCCGGATCTCAAGGCATGGTCTGCTCCAGGACACAGCAGCAGCAGCAGCTTAAGAATCACAAGGAGCTCTGCTCTCAAGTGGCTATTTAATCATTTTTATGTGTATAGGAAATATACCATGATCCTATCTTTCCAAACCGACAGAATAAAATCATTCCCTCAAAATGGGCAGAGAAAAAGTTTGCACTTCACAAGGAACATAAAAACATATTAAAAACCCCGTCTAAAACATTGGCTCAAGTATACTTGAAAATACTCGAATGTCTGATTAGGTTTAGTATAAAGAGCTCCATACAAGCCTCATAGGCATAATAAATAGCCTACATAAAATATTAGCACTTATTGTCCTCAAACTATACATCAACGGGGGAAAAGCCCTAAAATTTAACTCTCTGCAAGTTTGGAAAACAGGAGAAGTAAAGAAGAAAGGCTTTGCATATATTAAATCACTTCGCTCCCACAGGAATAATAAACATCTTTAAAGTGTGTACAATCTGGGGGATGCATGCATTTTAGGTTAAGGCAAATGCCATAAAATGAAACAGGGCAATATTTTTCAACGTATATTGACGAGGAGATATTTTTCTGAAAAAGTAAAAAGTCATCTCTGAGCATTCCTACCCTTTCTACTTACCATACTGGAGGGCTTTTAGTGGAAACCAAAACAGAATGACTGAGTGGAAGAGGCCATTCAAACAATGAACCCAGAAGACCTGAGGGAAAAGAAAAACCCATGAGAACCATTGGCGATAAACTAGCTCCACGAACTCTGACCTTTCCTTTTATCTCTGAGCTAGATTCACAAAACGTGTTTCTGGTGGGCCACCACTGTGAATTCAGAGAGCTGACAGACACTTTCTGCCTCTTAGACTTTCATGGGTCATTTAGTCATTTTTATGTTTCTCAAAATGTTTTTCCAGCTTCCCTTGAATTTTTTTCCTACTTTTTAAAAATCAAATATCAAAAGTTTCAATGACGGCCAGAGGAAGAAAACGCCATTTAACATAAATGCAGATTCGGAAATTCCTTGCACGGGACCATTTTATCATTCCAGAAGAACAGACTTTTAAAAGGATTGTCATTTGGGGGGGAAATCCCTTTCTGTTCCTTGTGTACATAATATAAGTGGAAACTTTTCAAGGCTAAAGATACAATGCTTTCTTTTATAAAGAGATATAAGACTCTATAGAGTATAAAGATATATCCTTATTAGAGCAGGTATAACATTTAAATTGGGTAATCATTAAAATAAACCATTGTGACTACGCCTGAATTCATTAAAGACTTTCACAATTTTTTAACACTTGTTAACACCGAGTTGCAAACAATTATAACATGATTTAATAGCTACTACTTTGTATGTCTATTGTATTTTGAGAAAAAGAGCAATTATCACTGGTACGTTCTTTGTAAGGAGGATGTGAAAGATTAAGTTATCGAAGAACTGTTCAGAATTCTTACCCCGGAATAGTTGTAAGTTTTGCCATTTAAAAGCGCTTCTTGCAAACAAAACTTATGCTAAATAAAATTGGCATGTATTAATAGTTTTAAGCTGTTCAAACAACAGAAATTAAGTTGCTTGCCTCCCAAAATTTTCCACTGTGATCTCAATTTCTTTTGTTAGTTGGCCCAGCCACACTGAATTGTATGATCCAATTTACGCTCCAATACATTACACATTTGAACTTGTGTTACTCATTAACCTCTGTCTCTTCTCCTCACTATGTCATTACCACACGTTTTTATTTGACAGAAAGCACAGGTGGGTGCAAGAAAAATTAGTTCTACTTTTCCATTTTCCTGACTGATACTTATTGTCACATGCTAATCCTTTAACCCCTGTCACGACCTCAGAACCTCCGACCCTTTTTACCATAACAAAAGCAAGATCACCATTCAGGGCCACAATGCTCCTGCACTTGGGACCCACGGCAACCGCTGTGGGTACAACTATGCATTTTGTAGCCATTTGTCCCTGATTTTTCAAACACTTATATGAGATTTAATCAGAGACTTTTCACTGAAATCATCTGAAAAATCCATAAACCCTATAAAGAGGGGTTGACAAGTTGTGCTTGTAAACTATAAATATTCAAACAGTTTTAGAAATTGGATAACTTACGTGGGTTGATCTGATGACTTTTCTGAATGTCTAGGCTCTAGTGATAATAAAATACTTTCTCAACAATAAAATATACCAAAAATGATGTCCCCCACATTAAAACTGCCTACTATGTGGTATCCGCTTTCCCTGGCCAAAATCTGTGTCCAAATTGTCACATACTGGGAAGATGTGGCTTTACAGGAATGACTTCAGGTATTCCTGCGAGGAGTCATTTATGTTTTTAAGCAAGAATGACATGACCGAGTTTGTAACTGGAGGTTAACTTCCAAGGTAGAACATGGAACTCAGGCAGGCGGAGATCTGTGGCTTAGGGCGACACAACTGTCTGGGTTTGTGAGAATTATCGTTAGTGTACCAGCAGGCCCGGAACATCCCGAGTTCTCAGATCATTTTTTTCAGGAAAACAAGAGCTCATAGTTCATTGCATCAGTCCTGATGGCGACTTTTCATCATTTGAACATACCCGCCATAGGTAACAAAAAACATGACAGCAACGTGGTAGCGTTTAATACAAAGTGGGCATCATAAATAAATTTTAAAAATCTCCAAGTAAAACATTTTAAAAATAGGGTGGCACTTGTAGCTCAGTGGGCAGGGCGCTGGCTACATACAAGGAGGCTGGCAGGTTCAAACCCAGCCTGGGCCAGCTAAACAACAATGACATCTGCAACAACAACAAAAAATAGCCAGGTGTTGCGGCAGGTGCCTGGAGTCCCAGCTACGTAGGAGGCTAAGGCAAGAGAATCACTTAAGCAGAAGAGTTTGAGGTTGCTGTGAGCTGTGATGACACAGCACTCTACCCAGGGTGACAGCTTGAGACTCTGTCTCAAAAAAAACCCACAAGACAACAACAACAAAAATTTAAAAATAAAAGCAGAGAGATACTGCATGCTATAAGCAGTAATAGTTTCAAAAGAGACCACTCAAAATACTTTTCAGAATCAACAGTCTAAGTTCAAGAATCCTTCAGAGTGTTCATTTTCAAATCAACCAAATTCAGTTATTTAAAACAATGCCATCAAGTGGTGTGCGTGTGTACAGGTGGACACAGACGCACTGTGTGTTCATTGAAGACTGAGTCTGGGAAGAAGAATAATCTCTTGCTATAAATTTAGCACTATCATTTATGGTGTGAGGTCAGAGCACTAATGCCCCTGTTTCCCTTTATTCACTTGGTACTGAGAATGTTCTTGGAAAGCTTCGGGAATCATAAATATTAAAAATATCCTACACTAACTATAAACATGGAGTGTATTAAATGGAAACAATTCAGTGAAGGTATATTGCATTTGTTGCTTTTATGATACTAATAAAATACACAAATACTAGAATTTCAAAATGGCATCTACCTTGATTGTTATAAGATTAAATCCCCCCCCACTCATGCTAAATATAAACTTGAATTATTAAGAGATATTGGTAGAAACTTTCGAATACATATGGTAGAAAAATAAACTAGGCAGAAAATGAAATATTTTTTGTTCCTGGGATGAAAAAATACTGTGGATTATAGAGATGACAACAGCCTGGGGCTTGTTATGCAGAATATATACCCAGAAAGTGCTTTTAGAGAAAATTTTATCTTGTATTTTTAATTTTATGGCCTGGAAATACTGAGTATTATGATTCAGTGAGCGACTTCCCAGAGACTTCCATGTTAATTCCTAACACAACCAAGAATTCTAATGAGGATAAAACAAAAAATAAGTAAAGAATGATATAATACCTCTCGTCCCTTTAACATGGAAAGCCAGCCCTTGGCATCCTAGATGACTAACTTCTATGAAGAGCGAACATTTCCCCACAGCGCTGCAAGGACAGAGAGCCAGAGGACCATGACCTCCTCAGGCCAGGCCAGCTTTACTGCTGCCTTGCAAAGCCCAGTGAAGCATGGCTACATTTTAATTTAATAATACGAAGAACCCAATCCAAACCAACCGACATAAAATTTTCTTCATTCATATCAGAATCTTTAAAAGTATGATGTGCCGAGGTTGGCACCCTGAAATTGTCTCAGGCTGGCATCTCCCTGGCTTTGGAAAACCAGATACCCCAGTTTGAAAGCAGTAAAGCCAGCCCCACCACAAAATGTGCCAGGGCACTGTGTCCTACCTTGGTGTTGAAGTCCAGGGCGTGCTGAGATGTCTTGTATAATTCAGGATACTTCAACATGTTCTCTTTTCTGCACGATCTCTCAAATATCCCGAGAGTTAGGGGAGGCATCGCTGTAAACATCTGAAGCCGACAAACTGGTCATTACGTCAAATGCCAAATGCACGGCCGACCTTATCTCAAAGTAATTCAATAAAACGGGGATTATCAAACGTCCTGAACTTACCACGTTATAGAGACCTATGCACCACCTTTCAAAGAGGATCTGTCCAGAAAAGCCATTAACAAAGGCAAACCAGATCTAGGAAAAAACAGCCCCAACCCCCCAGATTAGAATACAAAATATAAATGACATTGCTTAGAATCTGTTATATACTAAACCACTGCATAACCCTAGCATTATTTTCTTTTAAAAACAGCATTTCTTTGCTTTACTTTTTGATGTAAAGGAATACTTTCATAAGCATTTGCTATTTAAGTCAGAAGTTGTTCTACTTGTTGAATTGAAAAAAAAAACCTGTATGAGTGAGCGGTCACGGATTAAAACAATTAAATCCAATCTTTTTTCTAAAAGGTACTTTAGGAAGTATGTTAATATTTATATGCTGTTACATTTTCACAGCTTTAATTCCCTTCTAAAATATCTCATGAGGATGTAGCTATTTCAAGTAAAAGTAATATGTGTATTTAGAAAATAATTTCCTGCAAAAATACAATCACTATTTTCTTCTGTGTTGGTTGTATTTGTACAGTTCATTTAAATATCTTCACAAATTTACCTTGCCCGTCTTGTACTTTTTCCCTTATCAATATGTAATGTGTATTTTCTAAAGTTGTAATATGTCCTTGATGCCAACAGATATATAACCTTTTCAGTAGATATATGACTATTTTGGACAATTAGCTTGCTTCCAGGTTTGCTATTATAAATAATGCTAAACTGAAACCATATACTTCTCGTTTTCCTTAGGATGAATCTTAAAGTAGACTTAATGCATTCAAGTATATAAGGTTTTTTTTTATAATTCTTGATAATTACTGTTATCACAATGTTAAATTTGACTTTATATGTTAGAACAATTTTAACTTCAATTGTATTTTTATTTATGTGTTTAAATTATATTTTTTGATAAAATGAAATATGCAACTACCAGAACATAAGGTTCTTATATATTTTGTAATTCTTTTTAAAACAGAAACCTTAACATTGAAAACAAAATGTAGGAACGACCTAGAGAAATTTTTCTCCAGCAGGTTTAAAACATAAGGAAAATTGGGGTGGCTGTAGGAAATCAATAATCACTGCATTGTTTTTTGAAAAAGCAGCCTTAAAATAGAATTAAAAATCAAGTTGTAAATAAAAACTGAGTAAAGAGACTGGCCCAGCAATGAGATTATGTTAAGTACAGACATGAAAACAAAATGTAACACAACAACAACAACAAACCAAAAACTGTCGGGGAAGCATCCCGGACGTGGGCCTCGGTGAACGTTTGAAGCAGAGTCACTGTGACTCTGCCACACTTCACGTGTCATTTAACCTCATTAGGGAAGCGTGAACTGCTACAGATTCACCATTTATAAATGGACCCAGGCCGGCCTCTCTAGGAACAGTTTCTGTCCCCACACTGATCTTCTTCCTCTTTATAGTGAAGAGAATGATTGAGCGTGTATAAAACAAATGTCTGCCTCGGAGACGCAAAAGGAAACAAAGTAGCAAAAAGAAGTCCTGCTCGGAGCTCAGGCTGTGACACTGTGACACGCACAGCCACCACAGGCAAAAGCTCAGAAATCAGAGTCAATCTGAAGTTCTGGCTTGCTTTGCCTTGTGGATTTACAGAAAAATTTTGAACATTTGCCTGAAATGAGGAGCCGGATCACTTGTATGTGCAAATTCAAAAAGAACTGAGCAGGTGAAATCAAGTTAATTCTTTTCCTGCTGAGTATTTACAGGTTGACAGACTGTAATGGTCTCCGTTGTGTTCTCAAATTGGGCCTTGCCGAGACGTGGGTTCTATAAATACATTATCTGTGAGACTCTGGGTATCACAAATGGGACTGTTTCTGTTGGTACTCTTTCCCCCATCCCTGCCACCTCAAAGACAACTGTGACCTATTGTACTAAGACTTTCTGGGAAGCTCTTTCAGATTCCTCAGGGTATGATGGAAATACAAAGAACTTTTAAGCACAAACTTTTTCAATTATGGCCTCTCTAGGTTATGAAGACACAGTCCAATCCTTGTTGGCTCTGAAGAAAGCTGAGGCTCTCTGCTTACCATATTCATCTAACAGACACCACCTGGCTCAAAGTTGTTGCTCAAAATGCATCTACAAGAAGCAATTCTGTACAATGTCAGAAGTCTACGTTAAACATGGTGCAGGGAAACATTTATAAATGCGAACGGTCTCCTAGTTTCTTTGTTCATAACTTTCGGTGCTGATTCTAAGGCCACTATGAGTGTGAAACTTAAGTCCTTCTCTCAAATCAAGGAATAGTTACAGAAAATTTCAAATTCAAACACT
The DNA here is from genome assembly GCA_963575145.1 of Galago senegalensis. NCBI lineage: Eukaryota > Metazoa > Chordata > Mammalia > Primates > Galagidae > Galago > Galago senegalensis. Next base: position 12,588 of record CAUYTI010051841.1, on the reverse strand, counting down.
TTGCAAATAAAGCGACACATCTGCGTTCAAAGCGTATTTTAAAATGCATCAATTAATTTGCTTCCTGACAGAAATGTTTCAACTGGAAAGCTATCGACATATCTTTGTCATTTCATGCTTCCTAGGGAAAGAAAGGTGAACACGTTCTTAGAAATTTACTTCTAGCATTTTAAAAAGTTAATTCTATTTTTTTTTCCAAAAGAAGAAACGACTAGATCACAGAACCTGTCAACACAGCACCCCACATCTTCACACAAATATTGTGACATCCAAGTTTACATATTTTAAGGGAGAAAGAAAAGGTCTTTAACAGTGAGATAGACTACCAGAAGGCTGATTTCAGGTTAGATCGAGATTTGTGGTTAAATGATTATATTAGGAACATATCCCATGCTAAATAAAATAACATCTAAATTACTAAAACATACACAAGTCCCTTCTTTGACTTAACCCATGCCAAGGATACAGAAAGAAAATACCTATCCTTGGGGAATGAGGGAGTGGGGAGAGGGGAGGAGGGGAGGGGACAGGGCTCCCGGTGTATGGCACACCTCTTGGGGGTGGGACACGAGTATAAGAGGACTTTATCTAACAAATGCAATCAGTATAAACTAATTTGTTGTATCCTCAATAAATCCCAAACAGTTAGAATTTTTATTTTAAATATTTGGAATAGAAAAAAAAAAAGAAAATATTCATTCCTCTTTGGAGGTGTCCAGATTATTTAAATCCACAAGGAATCCACTTCCCAGCACAACTTGCTGGGAAAGTATCACCTTGCTGACTTCAACCAAAGCTTCTAGAAGTTAGAAACACTATATTGTTTTGTGATCTTACCAGAAAACTTGGATGTGACCAGAACGAAAAGCTCTTACTCTGCTAGGAGGGAGTCAGACATTTCAGAGAAATAAAGAAAAAGAAATCTCTTTAGAAAGAGCCAATAATTTAAATGAACACCTATGTCCGCTAGCTGGATGGCTACGGTGAGTGAGAGCTTTGTACTACCACCTGCCAAATCCGTATTTATTTGTCTAGCTGTAATTTATGGCAGTGGAGTAGGGATAGAGACATTCCAAGTAATACAGCAATGGGAAAAGCAGTTTTTGTAGATAATCTATAAAACCCATAGAGTTCAAGGCTAGTGTTAGAAAGAAACTTCAGACCTGCCTTTCCTGGCATTATTTTCTAAATTCCATCTCCCAGCGGAGGCGTGGCAGCTAAAGCTTCACATTCATTTTCCAATTGGGGCATTTCTGCATATTAAACAGCAGCTTACAAACAGTCAATGAGTCCTCTGCTCCCACGCCTGATCAGCACAAAAACTGAAAGGCGAGATTGGAGACTGGCAGTTGTCCTCACTAGAGACATTCAGGGATGTGTTTTCTGCCTATTCATTCACAGTATTGACATGAGCCATTAACATCTGCAGAACTTGTTTTAGCTGGCAAAAGTTGGGTATCTGGGAATTGATTTAAAAGGTCGACTCATTTCCAAGACAGTTGAATTATATTCAAAATACATTTCCACCAAGTGCTAAAAGAAAAATAAAAATGAGATTTCCAGTAGAGTTTAGATCTCACTTCCTTCTCAACGTGGAAAGAATTTGATCAGTGCTAAGTATCTCATGAAAAGGCTTTAAATTCAAAGCCAAGTAAAAGTGAGAGCTAATCAACCGCAAATCACATAATTCTAGATTTGAAACAGAGTGAGCAGATTTAGTTTTCACTGAGTTTTATGTATTTTATTTTCCCCATTAGTATATAAATTTTGCCTACTTCATAGTTGATTGTCAATTAATATAGATTAAAAAAGTGGCACGTTGACTACTCTTATTTCATTTAATAAAATTAAATTTTTCTAAGTAGATTTATTGCCAGCAGTGGCTTTAAAATCCTTATATCTTCAAAAGTTTACATAAATAAACTGCACCAATCGATATTCTTTTGAATAACAAAGTTTGGGGATGAGTACATATAGTCAGAAGAGTTAGATACCCAGAGGGGATTGAGACTCAAAAATAATTATTTCAGAAAAGAATCACAAATTTATATTCACAGCAAAGAATATTTCCTTGGATCTCGTAGGCCATTTTAGAAATGCATTTTTTCCTCAAAACAGACTGTTCCAGACAAAATCTAGCAGTGATGAATAAGTTCATGAAGTATCTTGTTTACGTTTCCAAGTATTTGGTCATTTTACCTAACGAGCTGTAGTCTAATTACAGATTTCTAATGACCAATAAATGTAATTGCCTGTATGTTTCAATTTCAATTTTTTGAAAAAATATGTTTAATGTTCAATTTTTACTAGCTTGACTAGTAAAATGTTCAATTTTTACTAGCTTGACTAGTTCTTGACAAGAACTATGCTCAGTCAACACTTTAACAAGGAGATAAATATTCTGACAGAGGCACAAGGAGCAGCTGGGGCAAACACACACCAGTCCCTAACTGCTGTGTCACCAGGGCAAGCGCGGAATCACTGATTCTGTGGGTGTGTTTTGAGTGTTACTTCTCTGGTGTAAAGTATGGAATATTATTCCACTCAGCAGATTGTTGGGCCGTGTCGTTTCTGATAGATAGATGTGTAGAAGCAATCAGTCAACAGATCAGAGGGCAAAGTGGCATGAACAAACACCTGCCAGGGAGCCCGCAGCAGTTTTATGAGGGCAAGGTAGGTCCCCGATAGGAGTGGAAGACGGAAGCTCCTCTTAACCAGCAAGGGGCGCTCATGGCCATGTTTTGCTGAGCGCCAAAAGGAGCATGAAACTAATGATGCCTAGAATTTAGTTTTTACAAATACAGTTGGATTATGAAATAGCAAAAAAAGGGGGCAAATAATTATTTATCGTGTCCTGGTTAACCGTTTAGTTTACTTATTTATCTGCCGTTGCTGCGTTGTCCCATAGGGTAACCACCAGCCACACGTGGTTCTTGAACACTTGAAATGTGATTAGTGCGAATTGAGATGTGGTGTAAACGGCTGCCAAAAAAAGTGCACATTTTAAGGAAGGGAAAAACGGTATTAAATGTGTAATACTCAAGTCACATTTGACTTCTGCAATGACAAGAGGTGTTCAACGGGACTTACATTCATCTTTTGTTACTGGTATATATTGAGTAGCACTTTTTTTTTTTTTTTTTTGCAGTTTTTGGCCCAGGAGTGGGTTTGAACCCGCCACCTCCAGTACATGGGGCCAGTGACCCACTCCTTTGAGCCATACGCGCTGCCCAGTAGTACAGTTTTAATACAATTTTTTCCTTTCTTAAAATGTGTATACTTTTTTTGGCATTCTCTGTGTCTATTAAGTTTTAAATACTTAAGATAAAAAAAAGAATGTAAATTTTTTAGTAGTGATTATATGTACATAACAATTGCATATTTTGAATTAGATGAAATATATGAAAATCAATTTATGCTTGACTTTTTGCTCATGTAGTTCCTAGAATTCTTTTTTTTTGGGAGACCGAGTCTCAAGCTGTCACCGTGGGTAGAGTGCTAGGGTGTTATGGCCGCACAGAAACCTCCAACCTGGGCTCAAGTAATCCTCTTGCCTCAGTTTTTCTATTTGTAGTAGAGATGGGGTCTCGCTTTTTGTTGAGACTGGTCTGGAACCTGTGAGCTCAGGCAATCCACCTGCCTTAGTCTCCCAGAGTGCTAGGATTACAGGCATGAGCCACCGCGCCTAGCCAGCTACTAGAAAATTTAAAATGGCACACATGCCTGACATTGTTTTTCTGCTGGCAAGCTCCTGAAGACCAGGACCCAGGCTTGATTTACTCAGTGGTTGCTTGGCTAAGCCTGGTGGCTGCACTGAGCACAAAATGTAGAACAAAATGCATCCTTCTAGGAGAGGTGTTCCTGACATGGACTTTCATTTTTAAAATGATGTCATATTTGATACATAAAAAGGATGATACCCATAGCAACCTCTTGCTATCTGGACACAGGAACCAAATGTTTCGATAATTTTTAGACAACTTCCTCCTTATTTGAACCAGGTGTCCTTAAACTGCGGCCTGCCTAGGACATTTATCTGGCCCGCCGGGTGTTTTTTTTTTTTTTTTTTTAGACGGAGCCTCAAGCTGTCCCCCTGGGTAGAGTGCCATGGCATCACAGCTCACAGCAACCTCCAAGTCCTGGGCTCAAGCGAGTCTCCTGCCTCTGCCTCTCAAGTAGCTGGGACCACAGGTGCCCGCCACAACGCCTGGCTATTTTTTGGTTGCAGCCATCATTGTTGTTTGGCGGGCTCAGGCTGGATTCGAACCTGCCACCTTAGGTGTATGTGGCTGGCACTTTAGCCACTTGAGCCACAGGTGCAGAGCCCGCTGGGTGTTTTTGCCACCACTGCCTGTCCTGCTTAGCAGCCACCTCGTCCCAGGGCTGGCAGTCTAGCCTTCCAACTGTTTGTGGGACAGTGAACTGGCCCCCTGTTTAAAATGTTTGAGGACCTCTGATCTGAACTCTTCCTATTCACCAAACTCAGAAGCCAAACTTCTCTGGATAGCAAGGGATCTTTGTAAACAGCATAGATCTAAGTTTTGAAAGATGATAAGGAGCACAGGACAACCCAGTCATACTAGCAAAGCCACCTGTGTGTCCTTCCCAATTCTACTCCTTTGCCTCTTCCCAGGATTAGAACTGCTGTCCATAGATTTATGTTTACCATTCCCCCACTTTTCTTTTTAAATACAGTTTTTCACATACAGAAGAAAGCAACGTACCAGGTGTATTATTGGCCATCATTGTAACTGCTTTCTTTTGTATGTTTTCAAAGCTTATAAGTCTTGTAAACATGGCAGACATCGTTTCATCAGCAATCCTAATTCAACATTTCTTATCCAAGTAGCAAAACATTTTTAGCTAGAATTTAAACATCAATATCCTCCATGACTGATAAACTGTTTGTTTTAACAAGTTTAGAAGCTATAAAAAGTGGGCAAATGAAGTATCTGATTAATTGAATCAACGTGAAAATGTCTTCATAAAGAGAATGCCTTTGAGGATGTAAGTGATAAGAATTTTCCATTTAACTTGCTATTACCTCGATAATATAAAGGACTATATTCTTGTAGAAGCAGTATAAGATGCACTTGGAGACTCTGTTGTAGTTCCAGGCCCCGTGAACCATCAACAAATTCTTCAAATATTTGAACTAAAAGAAGAGTGGAGAAAAATTAGTATTTGTCCTCTTCATTGTGTTAGTTGACCGAGAGAAATGACACGTTTTGCAGAATTGCTGCGTTACCTGAGCAATGGAGTAATCAGAAGAATTGGCGGCCTGCAGGCCTTCATTGCCACTTATGCCCACGCCCACGTGAGCCGTCTGTATCATGCTGACGTCGTTTGCTCCATCTCCAATTGCAAGAGTTATGACTTTGACTTGTTTCTTAACCATCTCAACGACTTCCGATTTTTGAAGAGGAGAAACCCTTAAATTAGAACAAATTATGGATTACCTCGGTCTTCTGAACAAAAGGTTGGAAGTGCCATTGTTAGGAAGGATAAAAGCAGCACAGGATCCAGATGGAAAAATCTCAGCTTTGCAAATGGTTAGTTCTGCCAAGTTAAGGGAATATTTTTAAAAAAGGAAGTCTCAGAAGCAAACCCCTAGGTGAACAAAGAAAACACGTGTTGCAGTGCTTTATTAAGCATTGCTAACCGGGATGTTTACATTAATCTGTTAAAGGAATAACACTTGGGGCCAGAAATTCCACTACTTCCTAACAAATATCATCAAGAATTTCTAATTCTTCACCTCTGAGTTAAAAAGAATGTCAGAAGACTCCTGAATAAAAGTCTAAATACTAAGCAAATCCTATAGTGCCTGGAAGGTGAAAGTTTTGAGCTTCAGCAGGGTGGTCTTAGATAATGTCCTACATTGCTTAAAACAACTTAACACTCCAATTCCACCTAAGTAAATTGGGAATTGGTTGACCTCTCAACCTAGTCTCAGACACCATGGTAAATCTCTACCAAGTAAATATCAGGTGTTTGATTATAGTTCCTGGGCTTCATCTTCCAAAGCCAATAATGGTCAAATAGACATGAAGCAACCTCTTAGACCAATGTGGGTTAGGAGCAGAAGACACCGTCTACACTAAAATCATATGCGGTATTAAATTGGAGGAACTTTTCAGAGACTTTTAAAGTCATTTAAGAGGTTCAGCGCCTGTAGCTTAAGCAGCTAGGGCACCAGCCACATGCACCAGACCTGGTGGATTCAAATCCAGCCTGGGCCCACCAAATAACAATGATGACAACCACAACCAAAAAAAAGAAAAAAAAATAGTGGGTGCTGTGGTGGGCACTTGTAGTCCCAGCTATTTGGGAGGCTGAGGCAAGAGAATCACTTAAGCCCAAGAGTTGGAGGTTGCTGTGAGCTGTGATGCCACTGCACTCTACCCAGGGTGACAGCTTGAGACTCTCTCTCTCTCTCAAAAAAAAAAGTCATTTAAGAAATAAACCCCAAGACAATGACAGTATTCATTTAATTCAATGGCAGTATTTGCATAATTAACTTAATATACATAGTATCCTCTAGTACACTTATAATTATAAAGACAGGAAGACTATGCAATAAATTGGCCCCCAAACTATTAAGAGATGGTTGGGCACCCATAGCAGAGTGGCTATGGCACCAGCCACATACAACGAGGCTGGTAGGTTCAAACCCAGCTCTGGTCAGCTAAACAACAATGATAACTACAACAAAAAAAATATCTGGGCATTGTGGTGGGTGCCTGTCGGCACTTGGGAGGCTGAGGCAAGAGAATCACCTAAGCCCAAGAGTTTGAGGTTGCTGTGAGCTGTTATGCCACGGCACTCTACCGAAGATGGCTTAAAGAGACTCTGTCTCAAAAACAAACAAACAACAACAATAAAAACTATTAAGAAAGTAATTAAGTAGTAAGAAATGACTAAACACATAAAATGTTAATAGACAAGAAGAATACACCAAAGTTAAATTCTTTATATAAGTGGCACAGCTGTCTAAGAAATATCTGCCGAAACAGCTGATAAATCACTTATTATTCTACTTAAAAATGAAGATCATGGCAGGGGCACAACTACACCTTGGACTTGACCTAACAAATGCAAACAATGTAACCTAACTTTATCCTCATAGTAATCTGATATTAAAAAAAAAAAAGATGGAAGATCATGACTCTAAAAGAGTTAATACATTTTTGTGTATTTCCCCGATTATTCCACATGGAAAGTTCCGAGCAGTGGATACTCTGAACAAATCCGTGCCTTCGGGAGGCCCCCACCCCCAGCCCACCCTCTGAGCTGCTCCAGCCAGAGCAGGTCCGGGTTTCCGTTCCAGGTTGAGTCACTGCACTGGAGACTGTGAGTTGCTTGCATCATGAACCGGTCTTCTCCTCTTTGTGCTCTTTGTGCCGAATTCACACTAGATCCTCCATAAATGGTTGCTATATGAAATAATTATTTTTAATCTTTTCTTTGGGTTTCCTTTCAGAGCCTGGCAATAGCACAAGATGACACGACTGTGAGTTCAGGAAGGGACTGAACGGGTAGCAACCCATAAACGGGCTAGTTCCCTGTGAGCCTCCTTGTTTGGGGAAGCAATTTTCATTCCATTTTCACATTTCATTTAATTTTTCTTAACAGGCTAATATGAATTGGTAAGTCTACTGGCTGTTGGCCAGTGTTTAAATACGGACTGTGGATGACATTTAGTAAATGTCAAAAAAGAATGCTCACCATGAATGTTCTAGAAAGCAAATGGGAAGTGGGCATGAAAAGAGAGAAGGGATTTGAAAACGTGATCAAATTCCCTGGGCTCACAGTGGAAGGACATCGTGAAGTCACACTGCCGAATCAACGGAACTCGGAAAGGATGGCGCTTTTTTCATACACTGGACCTGCATGTGTATTTCCCTGATTATTTTCCATATCGGCATGGTTCTCTAATAGCAATGATTTGAAGAAGCACTGGAAAGAGCTGGATTAAATTTAGTTTTCCTTCTTCGTGGGGATTATAACCAGCCACTGCTTTTCTCTTTTGAAAAGTGCAATTTTCAATATATCCAAATTAAACTTGGCTGAGGATTTTCCCCCTAATCTGTAGATACGGTTAACTTTGGTCTTAAGAACAAAGAGTAAGACTACCCTTAGCAAGAACAATGCCCACTAAAAAAAAAGATAATAAAGTGAGAGACATCCCCTAACTACTCTGTAAGTGTTACTAGCAAGGGCTTCTGTTTCCAGTAGCAACCTCAAAGTAGACGCCTGGCTTGGAAGAAACTTTAAGACACAGTGGAAGCCCTCACATCTCATGGTTTGCAATACTGAATAGCAGTTTAACTGCTAAACAAAGAGGACAGATCCAAGGGCAAATTCATAAAAAATAAAAGATACATTGTTAAAACGTTTAACTCAGAATATAAAGGTATCACATTATGACGCAGGGCAAAGAGCCTCACTTTGCACAGTGCTCTGCTGTTTGAAATTTCTGCCTATTTTGGGGCAGAAATCTCACAGATGAGGCAGTGTGTGGTTCCTCTCACTAAAGCGGACACCAGAATGCGATGATTCCCTCTGGTTTGTTTACGTCCCCCAAATGCAACAACCATTGTTTTAGCAACTCCTCAAGGCTTTCTAGACAGCACCCTATCCAGTTTTCCTAGCAACAACCTTTACTAGATGATTTCAATGACTTATGAAATATTTAATTAAGTGGTTACTTTAAGAAATCCAAGAGAAATAAACACATTCATGTACAGGCACCACTTGGAAATATCTAAGTCAACTCAGAAGCAAAAGTCTGTCCATGGGCACAGCAAAGAGCCTCTTGGCTCTGCGCACAGCACGCTGTGTGTGCCCCAGGAGGAGTTGGGGCTGAAGGGGAGGAAGGTCTGGCAAAGCTGAAGTCAGACAAAAAGCTCTTCTACTATTTTTATAGCGTCCAATCCAAAAAATTGTTTCTTGTTACAAAGAGATCACAAGATAGCAAAAACAAAATAGGCTTTAAAAATGAGTGTAGCATCAAATGTTTTGATATGATTGCCAGTACTTAATAATTTCAGAGATCAACATCGGCCACAAGAGGCCTCCTTGACTAGTCAGGATCTGACTTGGCCTTGACGAGGAGAGACGAGTTCATTTCAGGGAAAAGAAACGGCACGTGTTACATTTCATTAACTTCACAAGCGAAGTTTCCTGGAATATACTCCTTCCTACTGGTGTGTTTCTATCTCTTAAAAGCTTACTTACTCCATTTAGCATTTATTTTTCCTGACTTTTGTATATTTGCTTCTACTTTGGTGCCATTTTCGTAATAGTCTAAACAGCCCTACTGCACGAGCTAATTCTTCCCAATGTCTATCTCAAACCACACAGCCATGGCTGAGAATACTTAGAACCTAAACTTTACAAGTACCAGTCATGACCCAATGTATGACTTGGAAACATCAGAAAAGCACTGATTTCCTTCCCTTGGTTTTTCTTTTTTTAAATTACTTGTGGGGCTGCATCAGGATGTAAATGATTCAAGTTCTCTTCTCTTCCACTGTTGCTTTTTCTGGAGAAGTAAGAGTCTGTGCAGAAAAAAGCTACACATTGAGCATGCACCATCAAGGTCCACTTCTCTTCCCGGGGCCCACAGACAGAGGGTGGTCCTTTTAGACACAGCTTAGAAGTGCATGGAGCACAATACGCTTTTCAAATATGATTTTGGCTGTAGTTTCTGCACATGTTGTTCATTACTTTGCTTATTTGCTATGTAGTAACTCTCACTGCCCTGTGAACATTAGATCAGAGCACTGGAAATTTTTACCATTTAAGCTAAGAAGTATACATGTAGAGGTGGTCCATCTTATATAAGTCTTGTTTTGCACTCTTTTAATGGGATTAGCTAAATGAATTACCTCTCTGAATAAAATATGAATAAAAGACAATAAATAAAAATTTGGCCTGGTACAGTGGCTCACTCCTGTAATCCTAGCACTCAGGGAGGCTGAAGTGGGTGGATTGCCTGAGCTCAGGAGTTTGAGACCAGCCCGAGCAAGAGTGAGACCCTGTCTCTACTAAAAAACAAAAAAACAAAAAAACAACTAGCTAAACATGGTGGTACATGCCTATAGCCCTAGCTACTTGGGAGGCTGAGGCATGAGGATTGCTTGAACACAAGAGTTTGAGGTTGCTGTGAACTACAATGATTACGATAATGCCATGGCACTCTATCCATAGTGGCAGAATGAGACTCAGTCTGAAAAAAAAGAAAAGAAAGAAAAATCTAAGGAATTTTTTTCCTATAGGTAGCCAAAAAAGAGTACAATCATTTATCCTACTGGATTGTACTTTGGGGTTAAAAAAACCTAAAAATATTCTTAGAGCTACACTTAAAATTATACCAATAATACAACATTATCTCAAAGACTTTACACTGTAAACTGAAAAGTTATAAAACTGCCTTTAGAAGGTGAATCTACAAAATATTTTTAGAAGAACATGGAGGGATATAGTATTTCTTAGCTATCTTGATGTGTTTTATATGGTGACCACGACCCAGCATTTGCTCAACTTGAGGTCTACTTCCAGTCACTCCCTAGAGCTCCAGATCCCTGGTGAGGGAATCTGCTGTGCTTTTCTTTCCAACAGACTTCCTAAGATCTCAGCTATGCCAGTCTATTTCCCAATGAGTCACATTCTGTTGACTAAGAAATTATAGAGAGAGAGAAAAAAATCTTACTTAGAAGACCTTCCTTGAGTTTTTATGAACTAAATTGTGTTACACTCATTTCTAAAGTTTTAAATTGAGAAGGTATTAAAATATGGCAAGAAAAAGTGTGTCACATACATAAAATTAATAAATATTGTAACTTCTAGAAAATCATCATCAGTTTATTACTGGAATAAAAACAGCAGCTTGTATAGCAAATTCTAAAAATGATACTTAGCATAAGGTAAATAATGAAATAGTCAACGAGTTTCAGGTGAGAGAAGGATGCTATTCAAAGGACTGAGAATTGAGTGCTCTCCCAGCCTCCCCAGCCATCATCTGCCAACACAGTGTGCAGCCACAGCCATTCAAGAGAATGGGGCTTGAATTTTTTGCTAGATGTGTAGCCTTTTTCTGCACAGACTCTTACTTCTCCAGAAGAAGAAAAAGCAACAGACGCAAGAGACTGAGTCTGCTGGCATAAAATACAGATGGACTTTCCAAGGGACAAAAAATAAAGCAACTTCAAAAGTGATTTCCTTCCTTCCATGGATTTTATATATAAAACTTCTCTTGTTAAAGGTAAACTACTACTGCTTTCAATTTCGATAAGTTAGGTGATATTTTAAATAGAGACTGTTGGCTGGGTGTGGTGACTCATGTCTATAACCCTCTGGGAGGTGAAGGCCAGCAGATCACTTGAACTCAGGAGTTTGAGACCATCTCTACTAAAAGAAAAACTAGCTGGGCATTGTGGCACATGCCTGTAGTCCCAGTTACTGGGGAGGCTGAGACAAGAGGATTGCCTCAAGAGGTTGTGAGCTATGACACCATGGCATTCTATCCAAGGTGACAGAATAAGACTCAAAAAAAAAAAAAAAAAAAAAAAAGAAAAACTAGAGGTTGTTCATATTGAAAATATGTATTTGAATATCTATATATATTGCAGGTATCTGTGTGTATGCCCCCAGACTACTGATTGGCAAACATACTTTATAAAAGGCACTAGAAAGAAAATTCACAGTAGAAACTGCTATCATAGCATTCATATCAGGAAGCATAGTTTGTCCACAATGTTGCTTTCCATTTTCTTTAAAAAAAGAATCTAAACCTAATATTGTATTTAGTGCATAGCAGTTATAAAAGTGTCAGTGGAACTAAATAAATGGAAATTTTATAAGAAAAGGAAATTCACTACATTATGCTAGGATACTAACATTCCAACCCTTAACTCATTTTTGACTGTTTGCTGCTATACACCCACTGGAGAGAAAAATAAAATTATAATCAACTGGGGGAGAAGAGGGGATGGGGGAGGGGAGGAGGAAAGGGGAGCAGTAAACTTTTGCCTAACAGGCACACCACAACCTAAGGGTATATAGCATACCCCTAGGTGAAATGCTCAACTTCAGCTTGAACTTTCCCTTAGAAATGCATAATCATGTGTACCCTCATATTAACTTAAAATAAAAATAGAAAAAAAAAGAAGCAAACAAGAAGCAAAGTCTGTTTAATCTTCTTGGTACTTAGAGTATAAGGGAACTCTGTAATGAGATTGGGTTCTATAGGCCTTCTCCCATGGATGGAAAATATGGGTAAAAATTATTAGGTAGAAAAGGAACATCTACTTCTTCAAAGGAAAGTGGGTATACTCAGAATGGATTAGAGCCAGATGATGGGGGTGTCTGAGAAATACAGTAGAATCCCTTAGGAACAGAATGGAGCATGCAGAAGGAAGTATTTCTGACACTGAATACAAAGCTTTTGAATGCTCCCAAACTCTCAAAGAGGAAGAGAAATGGAGAGGAAAAATGTACCATTATCTAGTTTGATTTAATTTCTTACACACAATATATAAAATTAAGCAAAAGATAAGTAACAAAGTAAAATATCCAACAGTA
>CAUYTI010051838.1:0-41355 GCA_963575145.1 Galago senegalensis | reverse complement strand
CCCCCCATACCCACCTGCAGTACTCGGCGTTCACCCCCCTCATCCCTCCCCCTACATGTGTTTTTCCCCCCCGCTCCCTCCCGCTACCTGTGCATTTTCCCCTCAGAGCCTTCCCCTACCTGTGGATTTACCCCTCCGAGCCTTCCCCCTACCTGTGGATTTACCCCTCCGAGCCTTCCCCCTACCTGTGCATTTACCCCTCAGAGCCTTCCCCCTACCTGTGCATTTGCCCCTCAGAGCCTCCCCCTACCTGTGCATCTGCCCTTCAGAGCCTTCCCCCTACCTGTGCATTTGCCCCTCAGAGCCTTCCCCTCCCTACCTGTGCATTTGCCCCTCAGAGCTCTGCCATGGCCAGGCCTGTGCCAGAGGCACACAGGGGACCTGACAGGATCTCTAGGCTGGGGAGCTTGTCTTCTACCAACCCCCCCCCCCCAACACGAGGGGATGTAAGGGATGAGGGCAGAGCATAGACAGCATGGCAGAAGACCCGCCAGGAGGCTGAGCCACGAGAGCCCTCCAGAGAGGGCAGCTCACCAGCACCTCCATCTAGTGGCACAGGCCCTGGGGAGGGCCCGGCCTCTGCAGGTTCTGATTCTGTTCATGTGTCACTTGCTCTGCTGTGTGGCTTACCTGGAGCTCCTTGTTCCCCTTTCTGTCCTGGGGCTCCCACAGGGCCTGGGAGGGTGTTGGGCTCTCCTGGGTCACCTCTGTCCCCAGGAGAGCCTGGGAAACCAGGGTCTCCATAGATGTCAGCACCTGTGAAGAGTCAAAACAGCAGGGGGGGGTGTGTGTGTGTCAATGTTTTCCTGCCCTGCAAGGCTGGTCTGAGATTTGGAGAGATCAGGGTGGAATCCTGGGCTTTAGTGACAAGAAAATGTGGCCCATAAGAGGGTTTGGAATCATGGAGTCTGCCCAGGCCTTTCTGCTTCTGGGGATAGCCCTAGATGGGATGCCTGATGCCTTAATTAGGTTTTAGAAGCAAACCACTATTTAATATTTTTGACAATGATCTGACAATCACAGCCACTTGCCCACTGAAAACGGAACTAAATGTCAACTGGTATGTGACTGTGTGAACTTCTGTGTAATGTACACATACATAAATTTGCCTGTAGATACATGACGTTTTGGTTACATAAAATATCTACAAAGAATACATTCTAATATCTATAGGTTTGGGGGTGTTTATTTCCTCTTGTTTAAATGTATTCGAAAAAAATTTTCTTCACTGAACATGAATAATGCTTGTAAATTGAAAAGAATTAGTTGTCTTTTATACAAAGACTAGTCAATAATAAAATAACCCATCCCTCATTGCCCTATGCCCTTCAAGTATTATTCTATTAGTCCAATTGATAAACTAAAAAAATTATTTGAAAACACAAGGATATTAAGATTTAGGATGAGAAGAACTAAATGAAAGGAGAAGCTGCTGAGGGCTCCCTACCACCCCGGTGCTACCTCAGCTTCTCAGGGAGGGCAGAGTTGGAGGCACCTCCTTTCGGGAAGTGTGATGCTTCCTTTAGAAGACTTGTGGCCACCTGGATGGCAGTACAACATCTCAGAGAGGGCAGTGGTGCCCATCTTATTCTGCCACTGGATTTCAGAAATAATGGGACTTTATATTCCTTCTTTAGAGAAAAAAATGTGCTACAATAGTTAATAAAAGCAGCAAAACAAATGCTATTAAAATATGCCACTTTCTTATTCCCATGGAACAAAAAACTGGTGTGTCATTGCCACAGACTGAAGTATGTCGGCCTCCCAAATCCATAAGTTGAAGCCCTAAGGCCAATGTGGCAGAACTTGGAGGTGGGGACTCTGGGAGGTGATCAGGTTCCAAAGAGGCCATGAGGGTGGGGCCCCATAATGGGATTTCAGTCCTTGTGAAAAGAGACAGCAGTGCTGCCCACAGTGGGGAGGGCAGGGTGTGCCAGGGGCTGCTCTCCAGTCTCTGACCTCCAGAACCCCGGGGCAGCCAGAGCTATCCCCTCTCAACTCTGAGAATTGCCTAGGCCAGGCAGAGTGCACTGTCTTCCTCACGCCCAGGAAACAAGGATGACAAATGCCACCCTGGGCAGGGGAGCCTTTAGTGCGTCCCAAATGTCTCCACAGTGCTGCTGATTAAGAACCAGCTTTGTTCTCTCTACAAGCCTTGATGGGTCAATTCAACACCAATGTTGATTCTAAGGAATGGACTTTCGGGTTACATTTCAGCTCTCTTCAGAACTGCAGCCCCCAGTGTAGCCCCTCGGGTTTGCAGGCCTCCCCCCAGCCCCAGTGCAGCCAGCCCCTTGGAGATGCAGACCCTCCCCTCTAGCCCCAGTGCAGCCAGCCCCTTGGAGATGCAGCCCCTCCCCCCAGGGACCCCCAGTGCAGCCCCTTGGGAATGCAGATCCTCCCCCCAGGGACTCCCAGGGTAGTCCCCTGGGTATACAGACCCTCCTCCTCAGGGACCCCCAGGCTAGCACCCTGGGGATGTCTACCTGGTGGTTGATGAGCCCCTCTGTAGTCTGGGATGGCAAACCCGGCAGCCTCCCCCACCCACCACCCCATGCTAGAGCAGCCGCAGAGTACCTGGGGATCCTGGAAGGCCTTTGGTGCCTGGCAAGCCGTGTAACCCGCCAATCCCTCGGCTTCCGGGGAAACCTGTGAGGTTTCACTTCTGGTTATTACACATGTAGGACTGTCACCCACAGAATTCTACTGAGCCCTGACAAAGGGGGGGGGGTGTTAACCTGCATACTTAATTTACAGGACATGTCAGCTGATCTCGTGCTACTCAAGAAACCACTGCACTTAAACCAAGTTTTCACAGAATCCTTTCTATGGATTTGCTAGAGCTAGAGGGGGCCTGGAAGGTGACTCGCTGATGCCTCCTCCTGACACCTGGTCACTGGTAGACATTTGAAAACTGCACTTAGAACAAACAGCTTGAGGTTATTTCCATTTCTTCTGGATTTCTGAGGATGGACAATAAGGTAGGGCCAGCAAGAGGGTGGCAGCTGGGCTGGAGTGTGGAGGTGAAGAGTGAAGAGGTCTCCTTGGGTCTGAAGCCTGCGGGGGCTCCCCAGGGCCTGCTTCGTGGGCAGCAGGAGAACCTTCAGCAGAATGACACACTCTCAGGCTGTCCCTCATCTGGCCTGTGCTTCCCGAGCAGGGACCACAGTGGACCCTGAGGCCTTGCCAGGAGCTTTCAGGCACCTTTCTGGGAGGCAAAATGCTGCCCCGATAGCCTGGGGCGACTGCAAACTGAGTGACATGCTTGACACCTGCCTGTGTCCCTGTTTAAATGTCTGGGGAGACTGCACTCCGTGCCACCTCACCTGGTAGGCCAGGCACCCCGGGCCAGCCGTCGTCACCCTTGCTACCAGGCAGTCCAATCCGGCCAGGCTCTCCTTGTGGCCCCTGCAGCCCTGTCAGCCCTGGGAAGCCTGAGGGTTGGAGTAGACACAGTATGAAGCCTGTGCAGCGTGGATTGCACAGCTGCCCTGGGTGGGGCTGGAGGGGCAGGTGTGCTGCAGGAGGGGCTGAGGGCCTGAGCACTGAGTCTGGGGGAGATTAGAGCTCTCCTTCAGCTGGGCCTGTTGTGCCCTCAGACCCCCACATTCAAGTTCCACAGAATTAGGGCAGCCCTGTCAAAGGTAAAATACTGTGTGTTTTTAAATTTTTCTCCTGTTGTTCACACAGACGCCTCAGAGCCTGCAGGGGCTGGGCACAGATCAAGGGGGTTGCCCAGGGCCTGAGACTGACCACAGTTCATTTCCTCCAGCAGCTCAGGGCCCTGTGTGGACAGCTGCACATTCAAAGGCCACAGAGACACTTCTCCATTCCTGTGCCCCCTGCTCAGTGTTCAGGTGCCCCAGCCGGGCTGGGGAGTGACTGGTATACAGGAGTGAGCGTCCCGGTCTGAGCAGGTGGGAGCACGCAGGGAACAGGCATACCCGGACCCTCTGTTCTGGGGTCCTGGGAGCTGCCCACGTGGGTAAGCTTCTGGGTTGCAGAAGTTTACCTGTCTGTCCTTTCTGCCCTGGAGGGCCTTGAACTCCCGGCATGCCTATTATCCCAGGAAAGCCGATGTCACCCTCCGTGCCCTTCTCTCCAAAGAATCCCTTTGGACCTGTAACCACAGACATCATGTCATCTGGGGCTCTGCGCCTATTGGATGACCGTTCCACCCCCCCCCCACCAGGACCACCCCTGAAGGACATAAGGTCCAGGCAACATAAGCAGTGTGGGGTCCACCCCGCCCCCCAGAAAGGCACGACTAGAAAGAGCCCCTCGGGCTGCCCCTACAGGCAGGAAGTGAGAACTGCAGTGATGCTCAGAAAGGCATTAGACGCTGCGCCGTCCCTCCCTTCACGGCCAGGGCTGGGCAGCCCAAGGTGGACAGATGCCCTGGTCCCTGATTACTCTTCCTGCCCTGATGTGCAGTCCTAACTTACTCCCATCTAGCTTCAGAGCAACAGAGATTTCCTGACTTTATCTTCAGGTTTCATTTAATTAAAAATGACAGTCTTTCTTGCGCATTGGGCTTGAAGACTTTAGCCCTTCTCTATGATGGTCACAAAACCTGACACACACAGCTCAACACTGGAGCTATGGCTGAGCTGAAGACAGGGAAACCCACGCACCTGATGTCCCAGTGCTGCCACGTTCCCCCTTCAGGCCTGGCCGCCCCGGTAAGTCCACAGTGTCCCCAATATCACCTATGCCATGCAAAAAAGATGGTGAACAGTCAGTCGTCTTACTGGGAGGTGTTTAGTTTGGAAACTTCTATTGTGTTAAATTCTCAACAAGAATAAGGTGCTTCAAGATAACCAGCAGCACTTGCAGTTCCACAGCCCTCAGGGCCGGGGTGAGCTGTGGACGCCTGGCTGTCCCTGTGAGGGCAACACTCACCGAAATCACCAGTAGCACCGACTTCACCGTAAAGGCCTGTTCTCCCCAGAGCACCCTTCTCACCCTGCAAGTCAACAGGAAACAGTCTTAGAAGACCGTTAGTGGGGTAAGAGTAATTTTAAGGAGTTAGCCTATTTATTTCACTACTCCTCCATATGTTAAAAACAACACTCCAGGTTTGTGATCTTGTCATTTTGTAATGCCTAAAGCTCATCAGTGCAGTGCAGACCACGATGGTGGCAGCGATGACCCTGCAGGCGTTACGCGGCGTAGTGCTGGATCCCCCTCCACAGCTTATCTAAGCCCCACATCGACCCCATGACAGTGGCATTCCCCTGTGCCAGACGGGGAGCCCAGGCTCTGAGAGGGTCAGGAATTTGCTTAATGGGGCTCAGCCAGCGAGTAGCAGGACCAGGACATCAACCTGGGTGCCAGACTTCAGAGTTTGTCCTGTAGGTCATGAAATAGACCCCCGCAGCGCACTGTCATCTATGGGAGAGGGTGGCCACTCTATAATGATGTTGGCTGCTAATGGACTGGGATGATGTCTGGGTCAGCCAGTGCCATGGAAACCAATTTTCCTCTCTGAAGTGGCCTGCTCCCCAGAGGGAGAGTGAGGGTTCCGATCTGTCCTGGTGCTAGTGGTCTCCACATTGGCACCGACCCCAGGATCTCAGTACTGTGGTGTCAGTGCCCAGGCAGGACTAGGACTACACTTGAGGTCTGAACCATTAATACAGCCACTTTTCTGGGCGCCTGGGACATGGTGCCCATGGGTGGCACCCTGTTTTTCTTTCTCAAATGTATCGAGACATATATAACTTACAGTAAAACGCACCAGTCGTAAATGCACAGCTCAGTGAAGCTCTACTCACGTGCTCCCCAGATAAAGCCAGAACATTTCCAGCCTCCTATAAAGTTCCTAGTTGGTGACCTGCCCAAGGGGCCACTGCCTGACACCTCTATCAAACAATCTTGTCAGTTCTGGGACTTGACATAAATGGAATTGTATCATAGGTACTTTTCTGTTTCTGCTTTATTTTGCTCAACATAAAAGTCTGTTAAATTTAGTCAGATTGTTGTTGAGTTTATCAGTAACCTCATTTTATTGCTGAGTACAAGTCCATTGTCTGAACATAATGTGTCTGTTTATTCCTTTTCCTGTTCATGGGCATTTGGCTGTTTTCCAGTTTTATGCTTTTTATGAATAAAGGTGCCGTGGACATCATCATACATGTCTTTTGGTGGACATGTGTCTTTTTTTTTCTTGAGACAGTCTCACTATGTCACCCTGGGTAGAATGCCATGGTGTCACAGCTCACAGCAACCTCCAACTCTTGGGCTTAAGCGATTCTCTTGCCTCAGCCTTCCAAGTAGCTGGGACTACAGGCATCCACAACAATGCCCAGCTATTTTTTTGTTGTACTTGTCATTGTTGTTTTTAGCTGGTCCTGGCCAGGTTTGAACCCACCAGCCTTGGTATATGTGGCCAGCACCTTAACCACTGAGCTATGGCTGCCCAGGTTTCCTTGTTTTAGTGACTTCATCAGCTGTACACAGACTGATGGAGGACACCCACAGCCACAGACTTCGGGGTGATGGGAGGCAGACTCCAGGAGAGTTCCGTGCCCCTGGACAAACGGGCAGGCACCAGAACCTGTCGCCACAGGTCACAGCAAGGTGGCTAGACCTTCTACCCTCCCCATTGCAGAAATGACAGCTTTGAGGGCTGCGCGGGAATGAGGCTTTCAAATGAAGACGTGAAGGCAGAATTCCATGAGGCACAGACTGCGGGGCTCTGCGTCACCTCACACACGGTACACTGCACTCAGTACAGATGTGAGCCGCCAGCCTGCAGGTGTGGCCAGGGCAGAGCCCGACCCCCGGGTCAGGGCTCACTGTTACCATAGCAATAGAGCCTCGGCCACAGTAAGTGCCCAAACACGTCTGCCGTGTGAAGGAACAAGTCAGTTGCTGCCTGACCCGTGTCCGTGTTGGGATTCACGCATGTGACAAATTCAAGTATTGTTCTCTCCAGGCCCCCCGAGGAAATGCAGACACCATGGTTTGCCAAATACCTTCCCACAAGAGGGCCAAGAGCAGCCGGTGGGGGGCATTCCGACAGCCATGGTGTGGTGCAGGCCACGCACCTCCTCTGACTGCCCTGTGCACCCAGGACAGCTTGAGAGGCTGACTCTGAACCTGTCATTAGTCACTCTTATCCTAGTGAATGCCGGACCAAAGGGCTTTCACCAAGAGCGAAGGGAAGAGGAGCTCACAAGAACAAGTTCAGCAACCGACCCACTCACCCGGCTTCCTGTGAACCCTGGGAACCCTATAATTCCAGGGGGGCCACTCAGCCCAGGCAATCCTGGCAGGCCAGGCACGCCGGGGACGCCGATGTCACCTTTGGCTCCTTTGATGTAGCCGGGCCTCCCGGGTAGCCCAGGGATTCCTGACAGCCCAGGGATCCCTGGCATTCCTTGGATACCTGTGGGGAGACCGGGGTGTGCGATGCCGGTGAGGACATAGCCCCTATGCATCTCACATTTTCAGTGTCTCAGTCTGTTTGCATTTTGCAGGTCCAAGTGCTATAAAACTTAAAAAAGGAAAGCAAAGGTACTCTGACATCAGAGGACTGTGAGCCCCGCTGTGGAGATGTCAGGGCGCCCAGAGGCCAGAAACTAAGTCAAGATTAACAAAGTGCAGGGGCATCTCTGGAGAGGGGCAGGGGTACAGGGCAGGGGCTCAGAAGCCAGACGCTCACCTTTCACGCCCAGGTAACCCTTCAGCCCCATAGGCCCTTCATCTCCTTTCTCCCCTTTAATGTCTTTCATTCCTGGCAAGATGATGGGGGGCGGTCCTGGGGGGCCGGGGTCCCCTCGGCTGCCTGGAAGGGAACAGATGCTGTTATTTCCTGTGGGTTCCAGGCCACGTGGGAGAGCACAGGTGGAAAAAGCCTCTTAGCCTCTGCCACAAGCCTCTGAAGCCTGCACCCTCCCAGGGCTGCTGGCCAGGAGATGTGGGGAGGGAACCATCACAGCTAGCGTGGTCTCCAGGGTGTTATTTTTATGTGAACCCTAATGAGACAGGGATCAGCTTCATGATCATGAGGCTGAAGGGAGGAGGGAGGCCAGCTCCGTACCCTTCCTCCATGAGACCTGCTGGTGAGCGCCCGGATTCCCCACGGGGCAACCAGAGTGGGGAGGTGACCGTCACCAGCTGGCAGAGTGGGGAGGTGACCGTCACCAGCTGGCAGAGTGGGGGAGGTGACCGTCACCAGCTGGCAGAGTGGGGAGGTGACTGTCACCAGCTGGCAGAATGCTGCAGGGAGCGCTCTGGTGTGCTCCTGAGCTGCTAAAGAACCCTGTAAGGTGAGGGTCCGGAGGCTGCATACTGGTCGGAGACTGTGCGGTTGGTTCCAGGGGCTGAGGCTGCTCTGGAATCTGCCTTGATTGGAGGATTAAGTGGAATGTGGCCAAATGGAGGGAATTTAGCCCCATTCCTCAAGCATTTATGCAGAATTTAGTGCTGGGCTAGATTTCAGGGGGCTCAACACCATAAATCCACCTTGTCCTCAGAGAGCTTGGTGCCCAGTGTTGGGACAGGGGCCCCTACCCTGGGGAGGCTCCAGGAAAATGTTCATTGGAGCTGGAGAGAAAATGACAGGGCCCCTAAGGGCGATTACATTTAATTTAATTTTAAAATATTGCATTTTGCTTGATGGCCTGAAATCTCTAAGTTGACATACAGATTATCTTAAAACAAGTATGAGTAAAAACCTTAAATAAGATCAGTGCCCTAGATTGCAATTTCTATTTTGCTGAAAATATGTGAAAGCTACAACTCTCTGGGAGTAATTAAGGTTCTTTTTTAAACAGCTTAGTTGGTGTATATGCCATGTACCATACACCTCAGCTGCACATGGTTTAGTGTGTCCACAGAGCCGTGTGGCACCACCATGTGCTAACGTTAGAACATTTTCATCACAGAAAACGAAACTCTGACCTTTCAACAGTCACTACCATGCTCCTTCCTCCTCACTCCCAGGAGACTGCTATTTACTTTCTTATCTCTGTAGACGTGCCTGCTCTGGATATTCCGTGTGAATGGAATCAGACATGCCTACTGTGATGTTCACAAGGCTCACCCCTGGTGGGGCGTGCCCACACGCACCCTGTTCCCTCAAGGCTCACCCCCAGTGGGGGATGTCCATATGCACCCCGTTCCCTCAAGGCTCACCCCCCCCCCGTGGGGCACACCCACATATACCCCTATCCCTCAAGGCTCACCCCCAGTGGGACACGCCCACATGTACCCCATTCCCTCAAGGCTTACCCCCAGTGGGACACGCCCACACGCCGGGTGGTCCCCTTCTCTTGGAATTTGCCTGTTTGTCACCTAGCCCCTCTTCATGCTTACAGTGGTCTAGTCACTGTGCACTATGATTTCTATGACACATCTAATTCTTTTTTTTTTTTTTTTGAGACAGAGCCTCAAGCCATCCCCCTGGGTAGAGTGCTGTGGCATATACAGCTCACAGCAACCTCCAACTCCTGGGCTCAACCAAGTCTCTTGCCTCCGCCTCCCAAGTAGCTGGGACCACAGGCACCCGCCCGGTATTTTTTGGTTGTAGCTGTCATTGTTGTTTGGCGGGTCCGGGCTGGGGATTTGAACCCGCCACCTTAGGTGTACGTGGCTGGTGCCTTAGCCGGTTGAGCTATAGGCGCCGAGCCAACACATCTAATTCTTAATGGCTGTTGTCATTTCTATTCTTAAGAGTTCCTTCTGGATACTATTCCCCTATAACACTGCCAGAGTATTGGCATGGGGATGAAGCCTTGAGGTTTGGTCTGTTTGTTTTTTTAACAAGTATAGCAGCTTCCAGTTTGGGGTCTCCTGGATTGGTGGATTCTTTAGGATCTGTTCTGAGCAGTGTTGATATGGCATGAAGGCAGCTGTCTACCCTACGTGGGGCCCCGGGGAGGGCATACCTTTAACACCTGGCTCGCCAGCCAGACCCTTCAGACCGGGAACTCCAAAAAATCCAGGCTCCCCTTTGCTTCCTGGAAACCCAGATCTTCCTTTGAGCCCAGGCATGCCTTGGAAACCATCCATCCCAGGGGAGCCTCTGTCTCCTTTAGAGGAAAGAGAAAAGTACTGGTTAGGTGTGCGTCATGTGCACTCGCCTGGCCCCATCCATCTCAGCAGGGCGAGTGGCTTGAGAAGATGCTAGGATTCTGAACACGAAGCAGGATTTCCAGGGCCACCATCTGTAGGTGACCTTATCTGATGGCCTCTGTTGTCTTCCAACTGGACATAAAGGAAACACACAGAGTTCAGGCAGGAAGACCAGGAGAGAAATCTGGGGGTTACAGAGGGGTGTGGGTCTCTCTGGAGAGCTAGAGAGGAACATGGGGCAGGAGGGCAGTGTGCACATGGACCCCAGAGTGGGAATCTGACGGGCGAGTGGGGAGACAGAACAACACCCTCCAGCCACATTCACGGCCAAGGGTGCTGCCTATCGTTTGGCCGTCGGTGCACGAAAAACCTGCCCTGTGCTTGGGTGTTTCTGTTTTGTTTTGGTCTGTAGCCATCACCCAGCCTCCAGGTCCGAGTCCAGCCTCCTGAGTGGGCCTCTCCACAAATGTCCCTGTGTAGAGACAAGCTGTTTCCCAGGCAGGAGCAGTCTCTCTTGGTGGGTCAATGAAGTGTCTTTTTGAGGCACATAGGTCCCACACGTGTGTACAGTGTCACCCACCCCTCCTGGGTGGCCCAGGGAGATGCCCCACAGAGCTGTCCCCAGCCAGCCTGCCCTGCCCCGACACCCGACCAGTGGTTCCCTGGTCACACCGCACACTTGCCTTTCAGCCCAGGGGTGCCAGGCATCCCGACCATTCCCTTGAATCCTGGGCTTCCCGGATGGCCTTGCTCGCCAGGCAGCCCGGCCTCTCCTCTGTCACCAGAGACTCCTTTCATGCCCACCGGGCCGGGGACACCTGTGTCCCCGGGCTCCCCTCGGTCCCCAGGAAGACCTGCCAGGAAGAAGGCAGCAAATCAGCAGACAGACAGACACACAGAAAAAGGCTCTCCTGGTGCTTGTCAGGCATCAACTTTTCAACAAGAAAACCTTCTGGGAAGGGAAATGGAAACTGCCACCATGGGGGAGTCCTCAGTGTGGCTGGAGATGTGGACATCCCACAGGGCTGGCCTTCGGGAGAGGCTGAGCCACCCCAGGGCCAGGCCACGGTGACTCTCTCCATGCCAGCCTCTCGCCCTTGGAAGCTGAGGGAGAGAGCTGTCCTGGGTGCTGAGGGGCAGGGAGGGGGGTCCTGCCAACCCTGCTGGAGCGTGGCCACCAGGTCAGTCAAGAGCCTGCCTGTGGCTCCTGGCTGTTGCTGGCTCCAGCCGAGTCTCAGTTCTGGGAGAGGCCCCAGCTCCCACTTGGCTGCCACCTCTGCCTCTCACTTCTACCTCAATTTCATTCTTGTTGGACTTCATGGGCCCCCAGCCCACTGCTGCCCTCCAGGCTCCCTTCTTGGTCAGCTGTCTGCCAGTTTCCTCCAATTCTTTCTTCTCTGTTAAAAATGCAAACAGCACGCCCTTGGCCGAGGGTGCTGCCTCCTTGGCTTGGCATTCAGTAAATGCCTAAACTTTGGCCCCTTCTTGCTGTCAGGACTACCAGTGTCCTCCTCAAATGAAGCCCCCTCCCTAGCTGGCCTGAGAGACCAGGCCTCCAAGGAGGCATTTCTGTGTCCTCCCTAGAAAACCCCTGCCCTGTTCCTATCCCTCCACCCCACCTCCTCAGACACTGGGTCCCCCCCTCCGTTCACCTGCCGTCCTGCCCTGAACCTTTTTACGTGTGTGATTCTTTCCCCAGTTCAAGTGTGGGCTCCTTTAGGATGAGGCTTCCCCAGGTCTTTCATGCACTACACAATGGCTTGTGTTGACATGCGCTATTTGGAGGCTAGCAAGGCCTTGCAAATACAGAAATGAAGGCCCCAGCCTCCTGCCTGGGTCTGTGGCACTGTGCAGCCAGCCTGGCCCCTGGGGAATCTAGCCTCAGCCCCGTCCAGCCCTTGCATTTGGATCCAGGTGAGGCCCCGCGTGGTGGAGGCCCATGTGCCAGATGTAGCTGGTTGATGTTTGGGCAGCATGAGGGCTTCCCAGCACCGACCGGCTGAGGTCCCCAGCAGAGATGTTGCCTGACTGTGGCAGACTGGAGAACTAAGACTGGGGGCTCTTAAGTGGTAACAGAGCAATTGTGTCTTTCTGTTTTCAGTGCTATGGTGTCCTTAGGTGACACGATGGTGATGGCAGGGGACATTTCTGTAAGAAAGTGTTCTTAGCGGGCAAAACTGTACTTAGAGTTTCCCCAGCCCAGTGAGAGTTTCTCCCAGATGTGAGAGTCTGAGGCCGTGTTTC
This sequence comes from Galago senegalensis, assembly GCA_963575145.1. Taxonomy (NCBI): domain Eukaryota; kingdom Metazoa; phylum Chordata; class Mammalia; order Primates; family Galagidae; genus Galago; species Galago senegalensis. The sequence goes on along the minus strand of CAUYTI010051838.1, from coordinate 29,028 downwards.
TGCTCAGAGCTGGTGGGCTCAGCAGCCCTGGCAGGCAGCAGGCAGCACCCCTAGTACTCTTGCGGCCTCTGTGAGGCGGCCGCCCTCACTGCTCCCTCTGCCCGCCTGCCCTGGGCTTTCCTAAGCACCATCTTCCTTTGCTCTCAGCTCATGCTCTTTCAGGAAACGATTTCCTCTCCAAACCAGAGCAGTGATTTGGAACTTTTGCAGTAGGAATTTCTCTTGTTTCGCCTAATCCCCCAGTCTATCTAATGGACACAAAGGTGGAGCTGCTCTCCACAGCCGTCTGCGGGAGGCCCTGGGTGTCCAGGGCAAGGCACTACAGTTTACTGTCGGAATAGTGGGGACTGGAGTCTCACCTCCGAGGCCGGGGGCACCTGGCAGCCCCAAGGGTCCCTCTTGGCCAGGAAGTCCGGGGAATCCATGTTGTCCTGGAGGCCCAGGCAGTCCTGGCTGGCCGGAAGGTCCGGGGAAGCCCAGCTGGCCCTTCAACCCCGGCATTCCTGGCATCCCCTGGCTCCCTGCAGGCATCAGAAACATGAGTGGGGGGCCGAGTCTGCCCTGCTCAGCTCAGACATCCACCTCCACACACCTGTTCTACAAATATGGTACTTCTTGTGTAACAAATCATCATGATATTTATGGGGTACATTGTATCCCATAAATGTATATAGTTATGATTTCAATTAAAAATTAAATTAAAAAAGTGGGTTCTTAATGCTTCTGGATTATGAAAAATCTGGAAAATACACAGAAGCCAGAAGGATAACATCAAAGTGACTCCCACTGTCCCCCAGGGATAGTAACCGCATCTCGGCGCCTTCCCTTCCGGCCTTTTCTACTCCTGTTAACACATCCAGACACAAATACCTGAAGGCTGTAAAGTTCTGAGAATAATTTCAGTCTAGCTGTTCTCACCGGATGTTACATTTTGAGTATTTGCCATTTACAAGTGTTTGCTGCAAACACGTACAAGGATGGCAGGAACGCCCCCCTCAAGTGGCACACAGTGCGTCCCACACCCCTTTCCTCTCAACTGTGGAGAGGCTGTGTGGACCAGTTCTGGGGAGGGGGGTGGCTGGGTGCTGCCGCTCCAGTAGCTGCCCTGCAAACCTCTCTGTCCCCTCAGTTGTTGGTAGGGATCATTTCTTTGGAGCTGAATATTTCAGGTCAGTTTCCATTTATGGGACATTTGTTTAAAAGGGAACAAGTCCTAACAATTAGCTTCCCTGTCTGTCGCCCTGTGAAACTGCTTTACTAGGGGAAACGCCGCTGTGCCTTCCTAACCGACCCTGTGGCCAGCCGGGCAGCCCATGCGCACTGCTCCCATGGTGATCCCAGTGGTGAACTGATGGAAACTGAAATAGCTCCTTGGAGCTTTGATGCTTTGAAAACTAGGATTTTTACCAAACCAAATATCCTGCCTGAGCAAGGCACAGGATGCTCATCACAGGGGGCATGTCGGTCTCGGGGAAACCTCCATGAAAGAGTAAAGTATCACAAGGAAACCTCCTGCCACTTTCTGTTTTCAAGCTTAAACATTTTGAAGCCTGTAGGAATTAAGTTTTAAAAATATCTTCCAAGCTCAGCGCCTGTAGCACAGGGGTTACTGTGCCAGCCATATACACCAAGGCTGGTGGGTTCAGATCTGGCCTGGACCAGCTAAACAACGATGACAATTGCAACCAAAAAATAGCCGGGCATTGTGGCTGGTGTCTGTAGTACCAGTTACTTGGGAAGCCGAGGCAAGAGAATCGCTTAAGCCCAGGAGTTTGAGGTTGCTGTAAGCTGTGACGCCACGGCACTCTACTGAGGGTGACATAGTGAGTCTCTGTCTCAAAAAAACAAACAAAAAAAAAATGAAAAACAAAAATAAAATCATCTTCCAGAAGAACCCACATGTAACAGATCTTGGGGCGGGATTCGCACGGTTGGGTAGCAGAGTGGATGGGCGGTGGAGACATGGAGATATCTGTGTGTGTTCTGCCCGCCTCTATGAGCGAATCCAAGTGCCACCAGGAAGGGTGATGCTGGGGCACAGCTCAGTCCCCTCAGAGGTCTCTGGTCTGCACCTTATGCCCAGGAGTGATGTGGATGGCCTGGCAGAGGGGTGCCCCACCTGGCCATTCTACCCAACAGCCTGGACCACCCGGACCCTCTCTCCCCTGGTGTGGGACTTACCTCGGAATCCTGGATGCCCTCTGTCTCCAGGGAGGCCTTTCAGCCCAGGGTGTCCGGGCAGTCCTGCGTCTCCTCGAGACCCAGGCTGGGCTCCCAGGACTTCTCCAGGAAGGCCCCTGTCCCCTGGGGGTCCGGCTGGCCCTGGCAGACCAATGGGACCTGGGGATCCATCTGGGCCAGGAAGGCCCACTGCACCTTTGGATCCTCGGGGTCCCACGAACCCTAGAAGGAGAAACAAACAAAATGCTCTCACAGCACAGGGCAGCATGACGCTGTTCTCAGAGAAGAGTTGGGAAGACGCCAGAAAGAGTGATAACTTGGCCGCGGCGTCCCCTGGACTCAGGGCCGTCACTGCTGCTCACCTCAGAGCCCACAGCTCTCACCTCCCGCTCTTCATCAGTGACCTCGCTTCCACCTCCCTCCACTGTCTGGCTCCTCACCCTCAAACTAGCTAAAGTGGACAAGGCCTCAGGACCCCAGCGCTCCCGGCACTATCTTTGTAATTTGTGGGCTCTGTGTTTCGTGCGTAACTCCCACAGAGCAGCTCTGACGGGCCGTGCAGCTGAGTGTGCGCAGGTGCAGAGCTGCGTGGCCAGCAGAGCACCAGGGGCAGAAAAGACAAACCTGCTTCCCTGAAACGTGGCCTGGGCCAACCCCGGGTCACCCATCAGTCTGAAACTCTTCAAAAGGAGTTGACACCCTTTGTCTATTCACCGAGAAAGTTGCCAAACTCCCTATGTGGGCACAGGGACACCCACTGTCACCTGCCTTTCCTCAGTGCCCCTTAGTCAAATGATCTCAAGCCACTCCCCTCTGAGGACTGACCCCAGTGCTGACAGTCACGTGGTGCTCAGAGGAAAGAGGTCTGAGGTCAGCTCACAGCCCCCTGGGCTGTGTGTGCTGGAGGAGGGGGCCCTGCAGTGGGAGACTCATGCTCAGGCTGATACTGTGGGGACCGATCAAAGATGCAGAAGGCCCAGCACCCTGTGCCTGTGCGCACTGTCAGGTCTACTGGGTCCTGCCCCAGCAGAGTGACATGCTGTCCTTGGATGTTTAATGTCAACCATTAAAGGACAATGTTTTTGCAACACCTATTTGTTTCCTAAAGGATTTGCAGGTATTTCTGCAAAACTAGCAGAGTATTAGTGATGAAAAGATAATAGTTTTTAATCTTCCAAGCACAAGCACAAAATCATCATCAAGCATGTGTTGAAACTGCTCCTAAATGTTGGCAGGCACCCAGTCAGCTGCATCCCGAGCCTTCGGGCTGAATGGGGGTCCCATCCTGACTTACCTGGGGGTCCTGGGAACCCTTCACGACCTGGATCTCCTGGAAAGCCCTTGAGCCCCGGTGCTCCATCAGCTCCTGGGAATCCTGGTATCCCTCTGAGGCCTTTGGTACCTAAACACCCAGATAAACCACAGACACGTCAGGTCCTGGGAGGAAGAGAGGGCTGTGGCCACACTAGGTACCCGACTTAATGTGGTATCTCAGGAGGAGAGAGGGTAAGGCCAGCCCTGTACCACACACCTGACTCACAGAGGCTTTTCCCAGGCTTCAAACCCAGCTCACAGACTCAGCCTTAATTAAGCAGAAGACTATCCAATGTTCAGACTCTGCAGCATTCTAGCTAAGGCTTGGGGTCTGGAGTCAGAGTGCCCGGCTGGGAATTTGTCTCCACCTGTTCTGTGTGACCTTGGACAAGTTTCCGAACCTCTCTATGTCTCAGTTTCCTCATCTGTAAAATGTGGAGAATGGCAAACCTACTTTGGGGGGCATTGTGATGAACACACACAAGAACTCTTGTCAAACATTTGCACAGTGCTGGACACAGGGCAAGCTGCCTGCTGCTCGGACAGGTCAAGAGCTGCCATCCTCACCGAGGTCAGAAAGCTGCTCGAGCCCTGCTTTCATCCATGTTTTCTCAATGAAATAACAATGTCATTTCCAAATGAGGGGACTGGGTCACATGTTAGGGCAGTGGTTTGCTCTGCAGGTTGAGTCCTGCAGAACCCTGGACACCAGCTGGGAACGTGTGCCCAGCAGGTCACATAACGATGCGGGTCCTGAGATTGGGCTCACCCAGGAACCTGGCTCAGGAAGCGTAAGCCAGGGAAGAAAGGGGAGCCTGAGAGCAGGGGTAGGGCTCTGCCACAAACATGTCTCTCTAGCTCAGTCACGAGGGAAAACCACAGCATCCGGGACGGGCCACAGAGATGGTGCACACCGAGACGGGCCACAGGGATGGCGCACACCGAGATGGGCCACGGGGATGGCGCACACCACTGTAGCATAACTTCCTGCCCTGCTCACAGACAGGGTCCCTCAGGGATAAAACCATCCAGAGACCGTTCTCTCCCTGTGCAATTATAGGCTCTCATGTAGACCCTGGCACTGGCTTGGGGGAGTGGATTGTAAGCTGTAGCCCCAGGCTGCTGTCCCCAGCCAACCAGACTTCTCTAAGACTGGGACAGCATGAACCAAGAGACAGGGGTGGGGAAGACTCACATTGCTAGGATATGTGCATTGAGAACCCCAATATCTGCATCAATCTACAAATGTGGTGCAGGTCCGAGTAAGGGCTTTACACCAGGAAGCCTGGGGTGAATGCAAACTCATGGAGCCAGATGGAGTGGGCAGGGGGAATAGCTGAGCTCAGCTCAAAGCTAGTTCCTGAAAGGAAACCCTGCTGGCCCTTGGAGGGTTTTAGCTAAAACTGCACATAGGACACAGAATGCCAGACCTGCCCGTGAAATCGAGACACTCCAGGGTGACAAGCGTGTCAGTGGCTCATGACCAGCATGTCCTGAGCATGGGGAACCAGCAGACTGCTATCTTATAACTGCTCTCAGTGCCAGGCCGTCTCCACGGCACACCCGGGGATTTGGTTTTAGGATCTAAGAACTGATGGCAGCATCTGCTTTGGGGGGAAGGGGAGGCGAGGACAAGTAAGTGACCTCATGGGGAAAACTTAGATTCTTTTTTTTTTTGTTTTTGAGACAGAGTCTCATTATGTTGCCCTTGGTAGAGTGCTGGGGCATCACAGCTCACAGCAACCTCCAACTCTTGGGCTTAAGTGATTCTCTTGCCCCAGCCTCCCAAGTAGCTGGGACTATAGGCACCTACCATAATGCCCGGCTATTTTTGGTTGCAGTTGTCATTGTTTAGCAGGGCTGAGCTGGGTTTGAACCTGCCTCGGTGCATGTGGCTGACTTGGTAACCACTGTGCTATGGGCACCAAGCCAAAAACTTAGATTCTACAGCAAAATGTGGCAGCAGTGCCGGGTGTGCACAAAATCAGACAGTTTTTATAAATTTAGAAAGTCTTTGGAATGTTGTTAGGACTTGCACCCAGAGTTGAGCAGAAGTCACAAGCTGAGGACCCTGAGGGGCCATTTACTGAATTACCACAGCTGTGAACACCAGCATCAGACCTTCCGTGCTGACAGTGGCTGTTCATGGTCATTACCCACGGCAAGGCCCACTGTCCAGGGCTGCTGCACAGATTAGCTTCAACTTGAAAGCAAAAGGGGGAAGGCTAATTCCATCTCACTAACATCAAAAGAACAGCTCACTGCACACAAGAGGGATTACTTAATCACCTCACAAACTGAGGCTCAGTCTCTACCGTAACACCACATCCACGATCCTGCAGTCTCATTAGCAGGGAGACCTCATTAGCCCTCCACCTCAGGAAGCTTCGCATCATAAAAACGTAGCCTCCAAAAGCCTCAGCCCTCATGGCCAGTGTGTTGGACGTGTATTTGGGGCCTGGCTTCCACACACTTGCTGCGGAAAATGATCCCACCATGGGCCTTGAGCCCCAAGCCTCCTCACACAGAGCTATCACTGTGCTGGGAATGGCCACATCAGTGGCTGTTGGAATCCACCAACAGACAGGAGTGGGGGCCATGAGGACGCTGACACGTGGGAGATACACTCTGAGGTCTCAGGGCGCAAATGACCCTCATGCACTTTGTCTGGTTGTCCCCAGATCCTGCACCTCCTGTGCTCCCGGAAGATGCCCTTAAGGTACAGGACACAGGGTAAGTCAGCCGACTCTCCTGCCCTAGAGGGCTGTTTGCACAACCCTGGTTTAGCACTTTACGGTGTACGTAGGGCCTCAGTGGGTCACAGGAAGTACTGGGGGCCTCACATGGGAAGCAGGAAGAGTCTAGAACACCTGCACTATTCCTTATTCCTCCTACCCAGGTGAGGACTGAGCCCAGGAGGTTTCACCTCTCACACTGCATTACCCCACAGCCTCCTTGGCAGGGGGACCGAGGCCCTTCCCTAGGCCCCACCCAGGCCAAGGAGGAGGAATTCAAGAGCAGAGCTCCTCCTGCTCCAGTAGGAGAACCTGTCTTTAGGGCAAGGCGGCCTGCATGCTGGCCTGACTCTCCCATCAGCTCTTCCCTGAGGGGAGGGGTCCCTCACTGCCAGCGTAGAATACAGGCCCCCCAGACACCAGAGACAAAATTTCTAGCCTTGTCTATGTCTGTGTCCTGTCCATCAAAACCCCAAAGGAAGGGGCAATGCCTGTGGCTCAAAAGGGCAGGGCGCTGGCCCCATATGCCGGAGGTGGTGGGTTCAAACCCAGCCCCAGCCAAAAATAAATAAATAAATAAAACAAAATAAAATTTCTAAAAAAAAAAAAAAAACAACACCCCAATGGAAGATCCCTCTGGGCCTGCAGGCTCTTCCCACGTATCCCGGGTACAGAGCCATCAAATGAAAACGTGTCACACATCCCCTCTCTAGCCGCAAAGCAGAGGCATCAGTCTCCGCTGCTGTGGCTGCCCCAGAGCCCCAGGGCTGGACTTTCTCTCCTAGCCTGGGCTCCCTAAGTGTCAGTCTCCTCCATTTGCAGCAGAGAGAGAGTCTACTCCCTGCCAGAGGCAGAGCGCTGGGACACTGGGCACGACCACACTGGGGTGGGGGAGGCAGGGCGCTGGGACACTGGGCACGGCCACACTGGGGTGGGGGAGGCAGGACCAGAGGAGGATGAACAAAGAGGAAGATGGAGGGTGCTGGTGCTGGGAAAGCTGGGCACTCTCCAGTTTCCCGCGAGTTACCTGTGAGGCCTGGGGGTCCTGGCAGTCCGGGCAGTCCCTTGGGCCCTCCAATGCAACCTGGGGAGAGAGGAGAAAGGATGAGCAGGGCCACCTTCAACACTGAGTCTCACGGCCTTGGGGATTACCCAGATCAAAACAGCAGCCATGTGAACCGGCTACCATCTTATGATCAGAGTAATTTAGTGATTTAACTAATCTAGGTTCTGATGCAAATAGAAGTTTAATTTCATCGTGTAATGAAATCACACTATTAACTTGAAATGCAAATTAAGTCTGGCTGAACAGAAACTATACTGCAGTGAGGAACAGCTCACTTCCTTGTGCAGGGCGCTAGCCTCAGGGCGCACTGGCCAACTGGATCTTCTGCTGTTAGTGTGGATGCCTCTCCCCTCTCTTATCTGCAAGTGTCTGTCGGGGATGCAGACAGCTTGTAGTTTCAAAAGGAATCCGCCTTCTCCTCTGTGACTCTGAATACTTCCAGAATGAACCATGGCACCTGCCCGCCCGCCTTGAGCAGCACAAGATACGTCTGGTGGCCTGGCCGGGAGCAGGAGCATTTTGGCAGGGGCACTTTGTCACCTGGCTGTCTGAGATTCCTGGAGACTGCTCCTGCCTGCCAGGCTCTGCCCTCTATGGCCTCTGGCTTAGTTGTGTCTCCCTCTGTCCCTACCAGGAGGTTACCTGTGAAACATGGACCAGACCAATCTGCTAGCAGAAATCAAGTGTGGCTCATTCCTTCCAGGCTGTGGCTGTGAATTTATAATATTCCTCAAGGAGCAGTTGGAGCAGCTTGTCCACTACGTACAGTGCTGCAACCAGGCTGCCTTTAGGAGCCCGTGGAAGGTCCTGGCTGCCTGACGTCCTCACCTTTACCCCATGGCTTTTAGCTGCTCATGGCCTGGACTACAGTAGATCTTGGCGTGGCTCAGAATGGCTATATACTCAAGCTCTACGGTGCTGGGAACACAACCAGGGTGAGATTTCCTCATGGCCTGAGCCCCCCATCCCTACTGGGTGTGAATCCTAATGTGGCCGAAAGCTCTTGGCCCAGCATCACTGGTTTGGAGACCCCCCTCCCGCCAGCAGGAATGCCTCCTTCTAGCCCAACATCCCTGGTTTGGAGACCTCCCCCACCTGGTGGGAATGCCTTCTTTAGACATCCCTGTGATAGGCCATGACAGGTGCCACCACGCCACATGCTTCCTCCTGGCCCTGCAGGCCCTTCCCCTTGTGCTGCCCCTCCAACAGCTCTCATAGCCTCCTACTTACCACCTGTTGAGGCCCAGGACATTCCTGCCCTGGACTCCAGGCCACCTGTGCACAGGCTCCCCCCCCCCCCACTGAGGCCCAGAGGGCTCTGGCTGGGTCACCAGCTCCCATGCTCATAGTGCTGCCACATGTTCATGGTATGTGTGTCCGGCCCTCACACCCCCATTCTCAACTGTCTAGGGCAGCTCCCCTTGGGCCAGTACTCATACTGTCCCAAGACCCACTCTGCCCTTCACTGTACCTGCAATGCCCCGTCTCCAACCTACTTAATGCAAAACAGTCCTCTGGGGCCTTGCTGGCACCTCGCTTCCCTCCCACCACCAAATGGGGCATTTCCAACAGCTCTGGCTTTTTCTATTCTCTACATCAGAGGATATGAACTGAGCAGGCCAGGGTCTTGAAAAGGAAGGCAGCTGGATGTTTTCTAGAGGGGCCTGGTCTCCAGACAGCTCTGAGCCTTCTAAAGCTACCTGGCCTTCCCCACAGTACCTGGCTGGATGGTCTCTTGTCCATCCTTTCCGATGGGCCTTTTCACACCAGGGTCACAATCTGGGGGAGAGAAAATGGAAGAGTGAGGCGGTTTGGAACAACAGAGAGCTGCTGGCTCAACCCTGGGGCATGCGTGTGTGCATGTGGTGGGAGGGCTGGGTGTGGGCATCAGCTGCTGTGCAAAGACTCCACCACTTCCACCCCGGGGGAGAAGCTCTGCATTCCAGCTGCCGGGAGGAGAGGGTGGACAGGAGGTCGTCACCTGAGCCCATGGGGGAATCTGTACACTGGCAGGAGGAGCAGGGGATGTGGAGGCACCAGGCTTGTGTCCCAGAAGCAGAATAGGAGGATTCCCTTGTACCTATTTGTCCTGGGGTGCCGGGGGGCCCAGGAGGTCCCAGAAATCCTGGTGGCCCTGGTAATCCAGCATCTCCAGGGAAGCCGCGTCCGCCTTTCGGGCCCGGTAAACCCAGTCCTGGAGGCCCCACATCTCCTGGAAGGCCCTTGGTCCCGGGTGCTCCTGGATATCCCTGGTCCCCTGGGGGGCCTTTGATGCCATCACCCTGCATGAAAATTCAGTTTATCTCCTAAAACACGTATAAACAGTGAAGACAGCCACTGATTCCCAGTGTCCTTTCCCTGTTTCCCAGAATTCTGTGCTGTGGACATGAACAGAAAGATAATGAAGATTACAAGTAACCTACGGTCATGGTCTAACCCAGTCCTAGAGTTGGCAACCGAGTCTGCAGCAGGCATGTGTGGCAGCGCTGGTGTGCACCTGCCTCTGAGTGTTTATCTTTCTCTCCCCACCCACCGGCTGCCCTGCACCAGCTTGGGCCTCCACTCATGGAAGGTTTCTGCAGCATAGTTAGGGTGAAGGCTGAGGAGCCTGGAGAGGGATTCCTGGTTGTGCTGCTGTAATTCAGCATTGGTGACACACCTGCTGGTCACAGGGTGATCTGTGGCTAAAGGAAAGGAGGCTGATTTAGACAAGAGAGTGTGGCATGCTCCCTGGAAACTGGAGGAGGAGATTGCAAGGTCAGAGAAGGAGAGGGGCTGTGGTCGTCCCATGTCCTGTGAAAGAAAGTGCCACCCAGGTGAGTGACTGGGGAACAGGCTTGGCGATGGCAGCACTGCCAATGGAAGCCAAGGATGGGGTGCTGGCTCCAAGGAGCTGCTCTGGGGACAGAGAGAGAGGAGTGGCCTGCCAGCAGCTGGGCTGGGATGGCAGCCAGGTTTAGCATGCGGGGCTGTCTGACCCATGCTAGGAGGTGCGCTCCTCTGGGACACCGACGGCCACACAAGCCACCACTGTCACCGTGACCAGTCAAGGCTCATGTTTAGGACATCCACACACCCCACACCCCACACCACCATTCCAATGTGACTGATCTCTGTTAAGAAGGGGAGATGAGTAGCCACAGACAGACATGTGTGGCGGGAGACCATCTGAAGAAGTGGGGAGGGCACCGTTGCTCAGCCAGGAAGGCAGGAAGTGGCTGGGACGGAACCCCCAGCTTCGGGGGCAGTGGAGGTGCCAGCCCCATCGACACTTTGTCTCACTCTCCCAGACAACTTTCTGCTGTGTAAGCTGCACACGATTGCCAGAACATGATACAAACAGCTGACCTAGGCAGAGGCTTGATAGCCACAGGCAGGAAAATGTGACTGGGGAAAGGTGAGGAGCTGCCTTGCGGAACCTCGAACAGAGACAGTGTCAGGCTGCTGGGAGAAAGGGCTGTGCACACAGGGTCTCGTCCCTGCTGGCCCTCGGTGCCTGTGGCTTCTGGCCCCAGCCTTTTGGGGTCTCTGTAGGTCACTGGACAGGCTCTTGCTCAGTGCTGGTGTTTGTTGCAAAACCAAAATGGTCTGTTCCATCGTTTATCCTGGATAGAGTCTCAGAACTCATTCTAGAAGAGTCTATTTGGGGGAGGCCCATTAGTGTTGCACCATGAGGAATATTTATTTCCTCTTTTAATTTTAAATATATTCACTCTGGGCCTAGCTTCCAGTTTAACTCACTGTTTCCTCAAAAATCTGATTTCTGCTCATGACAAATAGAACGGACCTATCCTCTGCCAACACCTGTGGTTCCTCTAGCTTTTAAAAAACATGAATGATGGAGAGGAGAAGAGAGGCTAAGCCTGCCCTCTGGGGCTCACGGTTACTCACGGGAGGGCCCGGGAGGCCGGGAAATCCATCCAGCCCATCGCGTCCTGTAGGGCCATCGTCACCTTTCATCCCCGGCACACCTGGGATGCCTGGCTGTCCCCGCTCACCTGGGAAAGGAGTCACATGTGAATTTATTCATACAGTGGAAGAGAGGCCCAGTGGGACAAGAATTCTGCAGCCACAGAACTGACCTTTGGTTGTGATTGTTCTGGAATCTCCCTTGGCTCCTTTGGGCCCAGGAACACCGATATTGCCAGGGGTTCCCTGTGGAAACAAACACAGAAATGTTTCTTCCTGTTTCCGACCATTAGGAACCTGAAGAGACAGGGACCTTTCAGCTGACACAGCTTCCCAGAACCCCACGGCATCTCCACAAAGTCCCGGAGTTCACATGCTCAGTGACTTTTGAGAAGCACTGACCACAAACTTAAGGTGGCTTATTGTAAACCACCACCATGGAGGGTCTAAGTGTGCGATAGGCCTCTAAGTACAAAGCACAAAAATTTGTGATAATTTGATACTGAAAACAATAAACAGTGTTTAACAGATAATTTGTTTTCTAAACTGTGTTTAAGGCTGGGGGGAAGGCCATGGTTTAGAGACCTTAGTCCAGGAACAGTCAAATTTTAGGCTGTGAAATCGGTGTAGCTCCTTCGCAGCAGCAGGGAGTGGACTGACGACTCAAGGCTGTATTTTAACATGGGCTTGTGCTAGGTTTGGCATATCCTGGTTAATGCCATTTCCAAGAATACAGGAGCTTTTAGTGTGGATTTAATTAAATGGAATGTTACAGTGATTAAGAGTCCTTTTCTCCTAGAAAATTCCACAGATACTTGATTTATTGATTTAGTTCTTTGCAGGAAAAGGTGACATTCTTTTTGTATATAAGAGAATCTCTCACACCCAGGCAGTGCTCAATAAATGTGTCAGGCACAGGAGTGCACAGACAGACATATTGACCCATGCCATGCTTTAAGCACACTGCCCGACTCCAGCTGTGCAGATACTTAAAAAACTAAGAGAACCTCCCCACCCCCAAATCATCTCAGGTGCTTTTATCATATTGAGGTTGCCAGACACATAAATATATAACTAAACTCAAGACACCAGACAACCAGCTATTGGAACATAAAACACAATTGTGGAAGCAAACTATGTATATACTTGGAAGATGTTGGACATTTTGGGCACTCAGAATGGGATCCATTTGGCTTCTAGAAAACATCCAATCTTTTTTTTTTTTGGAGACAAGAGTCTCACTACGTTGCCCTTGGTAAAGTGCTGTGGCATCAGAGCTCACAGCAACCTCAAAGTCTTGGGCTTAAGTGATCCTCTTGCCTCAGTCTCCCAGTAGCTGGGGCTACAGGTGCTTGCCACCACACCTGGCTATTTTTTGGTTATTATTGTCATTGTTGGTTAGCAGGCCCTGGCTAGGTTCGAAACCACCAGCCCCAGTGCATGTGGCGGCACCCTAACAACTGAGCTATGGGCACTGAGCCCCCAACTTTAAAAAAAAATTTTTTTCCCCCAAACATTTTTAAACAAAAGAAGAGCCTACCATCTTTGCCCTTAGTAGGTCTGCAGTTCCCAGTACAGGCACCTTTTCTGAACACTTGAGCAACTGTTACTGTTTAACCATGATTTAGAGATGGTATCATTCTTAAACTAGGAAACACAGTTTCCCTAACCCTAACTCAAACCCATAACCCTGACATTAATGATATTAAAACTATTAATACTTTTTGTTAGATTTTCCCATTTGTTTTCTGAGAAACATTAGGGCATGGAGTAGCAGGGTGCTTCTGGGCTTGCTATCACCAGCAAAGCTCCTGTGCCAGGAAGCAACCTGTCTCCACCTTCAAATTCTCCTCCTCTGAGATGTAAGATCATGAGTCAGGTCGCTCAGATGTCCTTGGCCAAGTGTCCTGAGCAAGCCTTCTCTCTATTGCTGAACATATAAAATAATGCAGTTTTTGCTTTGTAAATCTCCAAAGGTTCTTTGCCTACATCTGAAGTTTGCTTTGAAATGTCTGGTTAGCTAAAACCTGCCACAGAAGGAAAATCTACTCAAGGTGGTCTCTTCATAGGGCCTGAAAAAAGGTCACTTAGCTGGTGTGCAGAGGGAACCCACGGCAGGGAATTTCATAGACTCTGACAAAGTAAATTTGCAATTTATTTGGAACTTATGGCCTCATTTTGTATTGGGTTAAAGACGACTTCATAGAACGCTAACTCAGTCCTTCCTGCATTTGGAGAGGTGAATGCTCAATGAGCTCTCACAAAGGGCCTTACGTGCAAAATGCCAGGGGCTTTTTGAGATATGTGAGGTCTAAAGTGCTCTGCACCTCCTTGCTGGGTGTCACTGTGGTCACCCTGTGGTACTCCCTGGCCCTCTGGTGATGGCCGTGACACTCTGTAGTGAGGTACGGAGCACTTTTTCTGGGATGAGTTCTGAACTTACTGGTCAGACCTTGTACTTTGTATACCATGAAATCCACTGTTTTAAAGCAGAAATATAGTGATTTTTAGTGTTCTCACAATGTTGTGCCACCATCTCTATTATTTCATTCTAGAGCACTGTCATCGTGTCAGAAAGACGGCCCCTAAAGGCCACTGCCCCTCCACCCTCCCTCAACCTGTGAGCGCTACCAATCCACATCCTGTCCCCAGATTTGCCTCATCTGGACACCTCCTATGAAAAGACCATGCGGTGTTTCCCTGTGTGCGGCTCATCGTACCTGGCATAGCATTTCCAAGGTCCTCCCACACTGAGGCACTAGTGGGACCCCACACACTGCGGCACTAGTGGGACGGCCCCTGGACTGAGGGACGCTCCACAGGGCAGGAGCTCCAAGCTTCTTTTATCCATTCACCAAGTGAAGGACACTGGGGCTGTTTCTACCTTCTGGCCATTATGTAAAATGCCACTCTGCACAGTGGTGTGCACGTATTGTGCAGATGTGTGTTTCAATTTACCTGGGGACACTGAGGAGTGTCATCTTCAGGTCATAAGGTGACTTCAGGTCAACCCCAAGGAGAGGCCCCCACCCGCTTCGACACGCCTCAGGCCCACCTGTGCAGCATCTTAAGGTGTGCTTTGGAGCACGTGGGGTTTCTGAACAGCACTGCCATCCTTTGGGTACACACAAGTTGTGGGTCTGAAGCTGCATCAATTTAACAAATAAAACCTGAACCTGGGGGCGTCCTGCAGCTCTGTGGTAAGATGGCTGTCTTACCTTGAACCCTGGGAACCCGGGGTTGCCGTGCGGTCCAGGGTCGCCTGGCTCTCCTTTCCTTCCAGGCTCCCCATTGACACCGGGGAAGCCCTTGGGTCCAGGCAGTCCAGGAAGGCCCGGGACAAATGCATCACCTTCACATCTGCAGTCCCCAGCGTCACCTACAGGGTCGGGTGGGGAGGGGCAGGTTGCTCATGGAGTTTGCTAGAAGGTCTGTGAGTGCGGGAGGTGGGGGACGTGTGAGGTGGGGTGAGTAGGGCTGGGCATAGTTCAGGCGACACAGGCTGAACATAGCCTTGGGCTCTTCACACATTCTCTGTCATGATGACAGTTGCTGCACCCACTGTCATCAGGTGTCAGAGGGCGACAGTGAGGTTCCTATTAAGCTACTTAAGTGTCCTGCTGTGGACTCCTTGGGTTCAGAATCCCTGTCTGATGTTTACTGAAGATACTTAAAAACTTGGACCATTTACAGGACTAGGCAGAGCTGAGAGGCCGCTCCGGGGTGCTGAGGAATCTCCTGTGGCCCATGCTGGATTGCCGCCATGCGGCCAGTGGGCTGAGGGTAAGACAGTTCAGAGAGCTGTCAGAAGGGTGGCCTTGTCGTGGCCATGGACACCAAGGTTGTGGGTGACAGGGAAAATGTGCCCGACTTCCCTTCCTGGGTCTCAACACGGCTGGACCTGGGAAGCCAGGCAGCGGGGCCTTGGCTCCCTCAGGCATGGGCCCAGAGGACGTGCCGGGGCCCACGGAAGAGGCCAGGCAGCCCCGGGCCTCTGACTCCTGTGGCTTGTCCAGGCGTGCCTGGCTCAGGGTGATGGGCTCAGAAGGCCAGGCTGTTCCCCACCCTCCAACCTGCTCAGGGTGCTGCTTACCTTTCCAGCCCTTCTGTCCTCGGGCCCCAGGGAAGCCAGAGGGCCCAGGGAAGCCTGCTCTTCCTTCTGCTCCTTTGAGGCCAAACAGGAACCCTAAGGAGAGGACCCCGGCCAGGATGTCAGCGTGTCCAAGGCAGCTGAGTGTCCACCAAGTCTCCCATGTGACCCATAAACTCTGATTCCCTCCCAAGACGCCCTCTTGGAAACATGGGCTGCTGCATTGTGGCTGTGTTCTTCAGGGTCTGAGGGAAGGTACGAGTCTGCAAATTTAGCTTTTCTGTTCAAGTGTAGAGATAAAAATCATTCCTTATGGGAAACACTGAGTCCAGAGAGTCAATTTGATTTATTTGACTGTGTAACTCTGAATCCAAGACTATCATGTACTTTGGGTTCTGGAAAGACTGAAAACATGAACTCCTTTTCTCATTTTGTCCTTTTTTCTGGAAAGGGAATGGGTGCACAGGTGAGCATGCACCCATTCCTTCCCCGCCTCACTCACACACACCTGTGCAGGCACACGCAGCACTCACACACATATACATCAACTATCACAGCACTCATACACGCATACACACTATTACACACACACACATACACACACTATCACACACTCACACACACACTATCACACACTCACAGCACTCACACGCACATACCTGTGCAGGCACACGCAGCACACACACACACATACATCCACTGTCACACACTCACAACACTCACACACAAATACATCCACTATCACACGCAGCACTCACACACATACACCCACCATCACACACTCACAGCACTCACACACACATACACCCACTATCACACACTCACATACACATATACCCACTATCTCACACCCACTATCTCACACAGCACTCACACACACATACACCCAGTATCACACACACACACACACACCCCCACTATCACACACTCACAGCACTCACACACACATACATCCACTATCACACGCAGCACTCACACACACACACACCATCACACATAGCACTCACACACACATACACCCACTATCACACACTCACACATACATATACCCACTATCACACACCCACCATCACACACAGCACTCACACACACATACACCCACTATCACACACTCACACACACATATACCCACTATCACACACTCACACATACATATACCCACTATCACACACCCACTATCTCACACAGCACTCACACACACATACACCCACTATCACACACTCACAGCACTCATACACACATATATCCACTATCACACACTCGCAACACTCACACACACATACACCCACTATCACAGCACTCATACACGCATACACACTCACACACACATATACCCACTATCACAGCACTCATACACGCATACATACTCACACACACATACACCCACTATCACACACTCACAGCACTCACACACACTCACAGTACTCACATGCACATACCTGTGCAGGCACACACAGCACACACACACACATACACCCACTATCACACACAGCACTCACACATACACCCACTATCACACACTCACAGCACTCACACACACATACATCCACTATCACACACTCGCAACACTCACACACACACACATCCACTATCACACGCAGCACTCACACCCACCCACCCATTATCACACACCCACTATCACACACTCACACACACACTATCACACACACACACTATGACACACTCACAGCACTCACACACACCCACTATCACACACTCACAGCATTCACACACACCCACGGTTGCACACTCGCACACATACACTCTCCTACACACACATCACACTCACACATCACATATAGATTCTGTGTAACTAAGGAGGATCTCTAGACCCATCTGGATTCACTGTGGCCAGCCTCACCACACAGGGGGACCTCCCCATCCCCTCCGAGCCCCTCCCAACCATCAGGGTTCCCACGGTTCCGCCCCCTCCAGCGAGTGCCGGGGCGGGAGGCTCAGCCCAGCGGCGCTCGCAGCGCTCCAGGACAGCGCCACCTGGTGGCAGAGAGAGCCCCACACGTGCGGGACTCGGAGCGCGGGGCGAATCAAGTTAAAATGCATGTTGCCGTAAACAACACCTGGTACCTGGGAGGAGGAGAGGGGGAGGCCACCAAGAAAGTGAGAAGGATGAGAAAACTCCAGATTGCTAAAACTGTTTGGAAAAAATATCAGCAGAACTTGCATGTTAGTGGGCAAGCTCTGAGTCACATAAATATCTATGGAAAGGTGGCGATGAGTGTTTAACGCCTTTAATGTAACTCACTCATTCGTCCATCACTCATTTATCCAGCACCAGGCGCCACGTGTATACACTAGGGCAGGGCTAGCTGCCGCATGTCTACCCTCTGGAGCAGCCACACACCCTCAGGAAGCTTACAGCTCAGACCGGGAGATGTGCGTCCAACACACATTACCACCCCAGCTATCACACCGCGGCCTTGGCCGAGAGAAACCCATTAAAACGGGGAGTCCCCTCTGAGGAAGGGACTCTTACATTAAAACCCAAAGCAGGGAGTGGGAGAGAATGTTGAGAGCATCTGAAGGCCTGTCAGTGATGGAGGGCAGTGAGTGGGGGGCAGATTTGCTTAAAGGGAGGGGACAAGTCCAGCCAGGCCAATGATCTGAGGATCTGGGCTTGGCTTTTCACTCAAGGGCAAGGAGGGAGACCCTCAATGGACCTTGTGTATGACTGGCTGGAGGGAGAGGACAGGGGTCATCTATTCTAGCAGACTGGTGTGAGGTGGTGGCAGCTTGGATTAGGATGAAGGGAATGACACTGACAGCAATAGGCAGTTTTGGGATTCCAGGGGAAGAATCACAAGACATGGTGGGAGCTTCCGGGTGGGGGTGATCAGGGTATCCAGAGCGGCCCCCAGGGTTCTGCCATAGCTCTAGGGTCTGTGGGGGGTGGGTGGGGAGGTCCAGAGTTCAATTTTGGACACAGGTTCAGGTGTTTGTGAGATGTATGTGCAAGGATGACCTGTGTCCAGTTAGCATTTCAGTGTCTGTAGCTCAGAATATAGAATTGGGCTAGAGATGAAAGTAGGGGGTGACTGGTGTATACACTGTGTTTCCATGAAGGTGAGTTTGCCTGGGGAGACAGAGAGAGGGGGTGTGGGCTGAAGGACACTACTGTCCACTGGACAGGTGGAGCAGGGAGAAGGAAGATACTGCAGAGGAGCCTCAAGAAGAGTGGTCAGGTGGGCCGGGGGGGGGGCAGTGGGGTCAACAGGTGGGCAAGACAAGTGAGCAGTGTCACTGCCTTTGTACTGCTGGACCCCTCTCCCCACATGGCTCTGTGGCAATAACAGGAGGCCAAGTCAGCAGCCATTTTGGTCCAGTCATGCTGGACTCAACTTTATGTCCCCAAGTGCTCCCAATAGCTTCTGAGAACAATATCACTGGCAGTTATTCAACTCCTCACACTTCAGGGTGGCACATTTAATTTTGGAGACACAACCTTCAGGACAGAGATTGTGGGTGTTTCTCAGGGTAAGTATTGGATGCTTCACAAATTTAGCCAAAAAAGCACAGTGTGGCTGCCATACCAGAATCCTTTTCTCTAATATGTTAATAATTTAAAACAAGTCCTATAGCATAGAGGTGCCTCTTAGATGTTTTGACCTCATTTCCACGCAGAGGCTGATGCCATAACAAGCCAGGAATATTTCAACTTATTCTAGCGCAGAATGAAACTCTCCCGAAGTTGATTCAGTTAACTGAACTGGAAATAGGAATAAACAAAATTTTCACCCAGAAAGAAAAGAATCCTCATGATTTGATTTTATGGGAACGGCAACAGACCGAAGATTCTGGTTTTTGTCTGTAGCAACCCATAAAATAGGATGAAATGCAGCTAACAAGAGAAGAAGCCAACAGTTTCATTCCAAGGGAAAAGTCAAAGAGCTCCGTGGGAATCAAGGTCACTGATATTAAATTACAGCTGAACACACACATTAAAAAAAGGCCATTGTGGCTGGCAACTTTTTGTACAAAAGGTTGCTTAGAAAGGTTATTTGGAAACAATGTGTTTCACATGGGTAAGTTACACTTAAAAGAAAACTTAAGTGGCAGGCTTTTAAAATTTTTGGTTGATAAAATGTATCTGATCCCATCTTATCTATTTTATAAATTCCCTCATCAGTCCACAATACAGTGAATCAGAAATCAGTTGTTTGCAGTTGACTTACCATTAGTAAATCACAGGCTTACTAAGCAAGATTTATAAAACAAGATGGTATGTGTTTGTGTCTTTATCAAAATGGAATTTAGTTATAGAATGGCAAAGTTATTCTTTAAAGTGTCATATTTATGCCTTTTTTTTTTTTTTTTTTTTTTGCAATTTTTGGCCGGGGCTGGGTTTGAACCCACCACCTCTGGCATATGGGGCCGGCGCCCTACTCCTTGAGCCACAGGTGCTGCCCTATGCCTTTATTTTTTTAATGCATTATGTTCTGTTCCAAAAGACGAAAACTTAAAAGATAACACTTAGAAAATATAATGCTCACAGAAACTTAGTTATTATCACAGCTGTCACAGTGACAAGTGTTACTTCCAAGATAATAATAAAAAAGTGAGGGCAACACTACTCATAGTATTTGGTAGATTCACTGTCTAGGGAAATAGCTATACCTAAACATTTTCTAAAGAATGTGGGAATCTGTGTTTTTTTTTTTCTAGTTGGAAAAGTGGGAAAGCAGAACCACATTAAGTTAAAACTTTACTATAGAATATAAAGAAGAAACAAAAGTGACTACTGATTCTTTTAATGGAAGAGACACGCACAGATCTGCTTCTAATATCTCTACCTAGTTCTTTCTAGAGATGGCAAACAAAAGTAGCTTCCAAAAGCAATTAAAACACACATCTTTGAATGTGACCTTCAACTGGAATTGACACTGCTGATTAGCAAACTGAAGTTCTTCCCTGAGTCCAGGAAACTGCCTGAGATGACTGGGAGGTGATGTCAAGGAATTTACAATAAACTATTTCGGAAAGAAGAAAAAAGCTGTGAAGTTTCGGTCAATGTCACACGGAAAGAGAGCATGACCTTGTATTTCTTCCAGTGTCTCCTTAATTTCACTCTCTTGAGGGCATGAAACGCTACCGTAAGGAATTTTACAATGCCAAAAGCACAATTCTTTAACTGCTGAAACTGAAAAGAATGGCTGTTTTTGGAGGCAACTCAAGGTTGCACCGCTCATTTTCCAGCCTCCTTAGATGGAGTGTTTTTAAGTAAAAGAAACCCCATTATCTGTAGGGCCCGGCTGTGTCCACTCAGGGATGCGCTGGGGGAACCCTCACATTTGTGTCATTGATGGATGTCTACGGTCATCTGTTTTGCCTCGGGCTGACGGCTGCCACTTACTTCTGCAGACAGAGTAGCCATTGCTTCTTGTTATCAACTACTATCACCTTTTCAGGGTGGCTTTGGCTCTGCCTGGGCTGGGCATTGTGATTAAAACGGTTGGTGAACCAGAGGACAGAGGCTGCAGGCCAAGTACGAGCCCCACCCTGAAAGGAGGTGCTTTGGCTTTGCTGCCCAGACCAGGGGGAGGCTCTTCCAGCTGCGTCTGCATCCAGGTCACGTCTCAGATGTTCTGCTGAATGACTGACCCACGGGGCTGTGGCTGTGGGCCCCAGAAAACACCCACGACATGCTAGTCTACCCAAATCTACTACACCACAAACCACTGGCCTACTGGATCAGTTCAAAGAATTATTTAGCAGAAAAAAAATCCACAGTGGTCACGCATCCCTAAAACGTCCCTCCCTTCAGCTCCCTCCACTTACCATCGGGTCCAGGTTCTCCAGCAGGCCCAGGAAGTCCTGGGAGCCCTGGCTTTCCATCTGCTCCGGGTGGGCCTGGGTAGCGTGCGGGGATGCCTGGGTCTCCTACAAAGCCTTTGGGTCCCATCTCTCCGGGCAGGCCCCTCTTCACATCTGAAATCCCATAGCATCCATCAGCAGTCTCCTGTCACCGCCTGGCTGCATGTGTGCCCACACCCACGGGGGACTCCTGGCAGGACTACTGGGCTTCACAGTCCCACCAATAGCTCAGGCTCAAGGGTCAAGGGATACGTGCTGCCAGTACATTTCACTGCCACTTTTCAACTTTAGAAAGATACTTCTCCTTGCCCCCTAGATAACAGCCTGATAGCTGTGATTAAGCCTTGGCAACAACATCAGATGATCCCTATGCTCTGTGCAGCCCACCGATGGTATGGTGCATGCCCCTCCTCCATCGCACAACCTGCCCTAGTTAGAGTTGTGACACGGGACACATGTGGCCGTGGGCAGTGGCTCGGTGCAGACGCCCAGACCAGCTGTGCCGGACTCCTGAGAGTGCGGCTTTACTCGGGACCTGAGTGTGGTGCTTTTGGCCTCAGATTTTGGTACCATGAAGCCAAGTTACCTTCATCTCCGATGGAAATGCCGGGGCGGCCTGGAGGGCCTGGGTCTCCCTGCTCACCCCTGCTTCCAGGCTCCCCATGGGACCCCGGGAATCCTGGGTCACCTCTGGCACCTGGAACCAAGATAAGAAGAACAAGGATCATGCAGTGTTCACTTTCCAGTGAGCACAATTTGCTGGACACTGGCACTCTGTGCTGGCACGGGGGTGCTCAGGAATCTTGCTACATTTGGAGGACAAAACCTGAAGGTAACTGGGACAACAGCCACTGGGTTGTGCAGTGATGTTCTAGATAGAGAAAGCAGAACCTGTGAAGTTACACAGAAGTACACGAAGCCCCACTGGTGGGGGCCTCATGAAGGTGGCGAACGCTCCCTCGGACAGAGGCAAAATGATGTTCTCGCGACACCTGCTTGCCAGGTGAGCCCCAGGGACGAGAGAAGTGGTGCTGAGACCGGGACTCTCTGAGGCAGTGTTCTAACCACCTTTTCCAGTTTTGTTTTGCTTTGATTAGAAAATCTATCTCTACAGTTTAGGACTCTGTGCCCATGCTCCTGGCGTTGAGGTGCACAGCCTTCTGTCTGCTGCGCACTGGAGGAGAGGAGCTGTCCTGGCCTCACATTAAAACACAGATAGAGCTAACGAGTCCAGGAAATGGTCCATGCACACTCTCATGGTATCTGCCACCAAAGACAAGCAGAACAGTTCTCAAATAAATAATGTGCATGTGGCCTGTGGGGCACAGGGTAGACACCCCTCTAGCTAAACCATGCAGGGGAAACCACATACACACACACACACACCTTTTGCCAGGGAAGGATGTGGCGAGTAGGCAGGTGGTCCTGGGGGTCCTGGGTCACCTGCTTGTCCCTAGAGAAAGGAAAGAGAAGAAGAGGAGGGTGTGAGAATAGTCTTTTGGAATCGCAATGAAGAATAAAGCCCAATGTGCCCTTGCTGCTTGGCGAATCGGCTGAGCCACAGGCTGTGCCTGGGTAACATCTCCACTGTGCTGTGGGGCTTCGCAGGCCAGCTCCCAGCCACACGCAGAGGACAAGACAGGCAGGGGCCAGCCTCTTTCCCGGACTGTTGGCAAAAGCAGAGAGTGCCTTCTGTAGTTCAGACTAGACACTGTTGATAATGTCATCCGACGCCCCCCCTACTCCCACCAAAGGTGAGCTGGGAGGGGTGTAGTGTGCCTCGGAAGGACCCCTCTGTACTGTAGGACCCAGAACCCTACATGTCGCCTGCACCTCTCAGAGCAGTGGTTCTCAACCTTCCTAATGCCACAACCCTCTAATACAGTTCCTGTGGGTTGCGACTCATAGGTTGAGAACCTCTGTCTTAGAGCCTCCCAGGGCTCCTAAGTCCTCTTCAGATTTGCCCCACTCAGGGGGACAGGCTCCCCACCTGGTGAGCTGCCCTCTCAGCTGGGCCAGCCGCACTCCACCTCCCTGACCACCTGAGGATTATTTAGATGAGGCAGCTCCTCCTATGGAACCAGGGCCCCTTGCCCTCTTACTCCCACATGCCCTGTTGGTCCTCTCTGCCTCCTCAGCCAGCCCATCTCTGTCCCCTCATCCGCCTGGCCTCAGGGCCATGTGTCCTGCCATCTCACGCTCTTTAGGGCTGGGGATGCCTCCTCTCTAGAGGGGAGAATAGGACCCCACGAAGGGCAGAAATGACA
The DNA here is from genome assembly GCA_963575145.1 of Galago senegalensis. Lineage (NCBI taxonomy): Eukaryota > Metazoa > Chordata > Mammalia > Primates > Galagidae > Galago > Galago senegalensis. Next base: position 5,637 of record CAUYTI010051838.1, on the reverse strand, counting down.
CAGGGGCTCACCTTGGGTCCTCTGGGTCCATCAGGGCCTTGAAAACCATCCAGGCCTCTGCTTCCCTGTAAGAAAGAGGTGAGTTTTTCACTTTCTTTTGTAACAGATAACTTAAAAAAAAAAAGCTACTGCAATACCATTAGCTAACAAAATCAGCTAGAATTTGCTAAATTTGTGAACCCACTACGTATTTAATTTTCCCTGATTTTGTTCTCAAAAATGTTTTAATGCTGCTTTGCTTGAATTAGGAGGCAAAGTCCAAATGAAACATTTGGCTATCACGTCCCTTGATTCTCTTTTTGTTTCTAATAGTTCCTTCTTCCATTCTGCTTTTATTATTATTTTTTTTAGCACCACTTTACTTATGGCATTTGTTGAAGAAAGTGGGCATATGACCTGTGTTTTGGTAGTGCCACCACGGGCTCCTCTGCCCCAGACATTCTGCACACCAGAGCAGAGGCCTCGCTGGGCTCGAGCAGAGGATGGCGGCTCCTTCCTCAAAATGGCCGTGGAGGCTCGGGTGCGGGGCTACCCCACCTCAGAGATTTTTGTGACTGCTCAGTGGGGTTAAGTGTTGACAACCTGGCGTATCTGTCACCCTCAGTTTTGATTTCTAATTCCATTGAGCATTTATTGAAAGACAAAGGTCACCCTTATCACAGTCACATCTGGAGGTATCTGGACAGATGAGTAAAGCTTTCTAAAAATCTAGAACTGTGCTCTCCCTTGTCAAAGAATTTGTATGACTCAGCTCCTCCAGCTCAGAATGCTCGATGGCAAAGGTGTAAGAAATGCCTGTTGTTTGATTATTCTGGAGGCTACTTTGGTATCCAGGAGCAGTTCTGCTTCAAGGCAGGTTGTTCAGACTCAAGTGAGTTGGGCTTCACTGTGTGCTTTTTTTGGTGGGCTGGTGGTTTAGACCAGGACTTTCTGTCACACTAGGTGGAGCTGAAGGCTTGGGGGCAAAGGCAAAGTTCTCAGAAGCTACACGCCCTCGGAGAGTGTGCGGGACCAGAGGCTGCTGCTCGGCCTTCGGTCTAAGCTGTGTGCACAGCCAACTGCATGACCCAGCTCACACACAGCCTGGAACCTGTCACATCCAGGCTTCACCCGCCAAGCATCACTCCGCTGTACTGTGACATCATCAACAAATAAAAGCAAATGTCCCCCAACACCAAGAGCCCCCACTTTTGCTGAATAAGCCAAGATAGCACTGCCACCTCTGAAATATGTCAGAATGGTTAGAAATTAGCTGGGCATTATGTAAAGTCAGCTGGGGAAAGGGGAAGGCCCAACAGCACCCAGGGTTCCTCTGAGACTTCCAAGGTACCCGGGCAGTCTAGGACCTCAAGTCACAACAATGTAAAGCTCTTCCTTTGTGTTTCTCAGTGGCCGATGCAGCAACTGGGGTGGCGAAGGTGCCATGTGAGGCAAGAGGAGCTATCTGGGGTGGCCACGTGCCTACACCTGGGGGGCTCCACTGGTTCCTAGCTTTGAGGTCTCTGATCCTGTTAAGTGGAGCATCACAGAAGCCACCACTAGGAGAGACTGAAGTCAGGAAACTGACACCAAGATAACGGTCTAATTCAGAAGGAATAATTACAAGGTGCTTTGAAAATGTACGTTCCTTCTCCCCCCTCCCTCCCCCTTCAGTGACTCATCACTAATTTGAATTCAGTGAGGTCCTATCTGTGACATATGGGGAGTTCTGATTATAGAATTTTAGAAGTACAGAGTTGATTGCATATTTTTCAAGGGTAGAAATTCATTGTCTGGGCACCGTAGTTCATGCCTGTAGTCCCAGCACTCTGGGAGGCCGAGGCAGGTGGATTGCCTGAGCTCAGGAATTCTAGAACAGCCTAAGCAAGAGCAAGACACCATCTCTACTAAAAATAGAAAAATTAGCCAGGTGTTGTGGTGGGTTCCTGTAGTAGGCAAGAGGATCACTTGAGTCCAACAGATTGAGGTTGCTGTGAGCTATGATGCAGCAGCACTCCACCCAGGGTGAAGGAGTAAGACTGTTTAAAAAAAAAGGTAGAAGTTTTCAAATCAAGTTGAAAAAAATCATTAGGCAGATGTCCCAGGCAACAGACAAAAAGAATTTATGATTAGACTCTTTTAGGGAAAGGTGGATTTCCAAAGCCCTTGGGAGCGGTTTAGGGTGTGAAGCAGAGGAGATGCCTCCCTCACTGCCTGAGGCACATTTGTTTACTGCGCCCTTTTTTATTTCAAGGGGCACGGGAGCATCAGCCAGGCTGACTCTGTGCCGCAGGAAAGCAAGTCCTTAAAGAACTTCTGCTAGCCTCCAAAGGAAATGGCATTTACCATACAAGAAAGGCAGTGAGATTTCAATACAATGAACACTTTTCTAAATAATTCTAGCTGTGGAAAGCTTTTACTCCGTTACTAAAAATATGTTTTTTCCCCAAAAAAGGCAGGGTGGAAACAACCTCTGATTTTCCAGAAAATTTAAGATAACCCAATTCATAAAATACACTTCTCTAGTCCCTTTTAGAAAAGGCTAAAACTCATAGAAGTTCCATTAACCTCCATGGAAATGAGGGCTGCCCACTCTGTGCTGGAAAAACCTTTCTAGGACAGATATTCTCTTTTGGTTCCTCCCATTTGGTGCACTGTTATGGTCACAGTTGTCTCTGGGACCTGCTTTTGGCTTTATTTTATATCATTAAGCTGAGGTCTGAGTACAATGAAAGTTGTGCAATGAAGAGGACCTGGCCAGGGCAGGACAGACACATTTGCGGTACAGGACGAGCAGGACGCCTGAGTCATCTGTGTAGTCCTGTTTGTTTCCTATTTGTACAGGCAAGTAAACTATCTCCCTTAAACCCACTTTAGTGGGCATGTCTGTGATTTCCAAGTTGTTGCAACTGCAGAAAGCAAGCCCAAGGAAGGGAGCCTGCAATCCTCAGCGCCCTGACCATCCTCACCATCCCCACCGCCTTCACCATCCTCACCACCCTCACCATCCTCACCATCCCCACCCTCACTGCCTTCACCATCCTCACCACCCTCACCATCCCCACCGCCTTCACCATCCTCACTGCCTTCACCACCCTCACCATCCTCACCATCCCCACCCTCACTGCCTTCACCATCCTCACCACCCTCGCCATTCCCACCGCCTTCACCATCCTCACTGCCTTCACCATCCCCACTGCCTTCACCATCCTCACCACCTTCACCATCCTCACCATCATCATAGCCTTCACCATCCTTACCACCCTTACCATCCTCACACCATGCAGTTAGCTGAGGTCACTATGATTTCACTCGATGGCAAGGAATTAACAGCAGCACTTTAATTATGGGGTGAGTGGACAGGAGTCATGATGCTCATGTCTGCTTTAGACTCTGGCCCTTTACAGCTGTAGCTTTTTTTTTTTTTTTTGAATGGGGACGGGTTTGAACCCACCACCTCCAGTATATGGGGCCAGCACCCCACTCCTTTGAGCCACAGGCACCACCTATACAGCTGGCAGCTTTTTATAATCCTTTGAGAAGCAGGTCTGAGGGCTATGGCTCAAGTGCACTACCTCTGGGGACATTCTGATCAGTAACTAAAGTTATGATAGGTTGGGTGTAGTTAGGGCAGAGCCTGGCATCAGACCCCAGCCTCAGCTCAGGGTAAAAGGGCAGGAATGGGAAGAATAAGACCAACTGAAGTTTCAGAAGTGACAGGACTGGTGTTGACTGCACGTGGCTGGAACCAGAATGCTGGGCCAGGACGGCCCTGCCTGGAGCAGAGGACGTAGGAGTGCACAGTGGGAGGCAAGTCCCCTTGTCCCAGGACAAACATGCTGCAGCCCACTTCCCTGCAGGTGTCACACCCTGCTATGGAGCCATGGGCGGGCCTCCATGGAATCAGGATTTGGAGGCTGAACTAATATTTTATTTTATTTTATTTATTTTTTTTGAGATAGAACCTCAAGCTATCCCCCTGGAACTCCAACTCCTGGGCTCAAGGGAGTCTCCTGCCTCCTCCTCCCAAGTAGCTGGGACACAGGCACCCGCCACAACGCCCGTCTATTTTTTGGTTGAAGCTGTCATTGTTGTTTGGTGGGTCCGGGCTGGATTCGAACCCACATTAGGTGTATGTGGCTGGCGCCTTAGCCACTTGAGCCACAGGCACCAAGCCTGAACTAATATTTTAAAGAACATCTATTTCTATGCACCTACTAGGTCCAGAGAGTGGAAATATGAGCCGGTGGGCACCGAGGTGTGTGTGCCATAAAGCCGACCACATGTCTGCTGGAAACACGGAAACTACCCAGAGGGTGTAGGCGAGGATGCTGGGTCCATTTACTACAGTTCACTGCAGCTTGTTAAAGAATGGAGCTATGTGCTAATGCGGAACAATCTCCAGTACGAGGTGGAGAAATCCAGGGGCCTAACAGTTCATTTCCTTTGCTGTTAGATCTATGTGTGTGGGGATGCCTGGGAGCCTTCGTCACGCTGCCCTGTCCACACTGGCTGTCTGGGTGCCTTCCTGGCTGTCCTGTCCGCACTGGCTGCCCCGGGCTGTGCCATATATTCTGGGGAGACCTAGTGCCGACAACAAATGCTGAAAATACACCCATCTTGAGCACAGTCTGCTTCCCAGGTGCTCTCTCTTCTGACCCAGTGTTTAGACGGTTCTAAATCTGACCTGGATTCATCAGACATTTCTCACACGACATTTTCTTCTAAACCATAGTAAAAAATCTGTCCAGGGAACACACAATAAAAATAACTAACTGGGTCATCATTAAATATAAGCAAGGTGTCATGGTGAGGGGTCAATTTATACAAACATTTTGACGGACCCTAGGCCACCAAGTTGGCAACCTTCCCAAGAGTGACAGCAACACAGGGCAGAGATGTGAGGTCGTAAGGCACAGAAGCCCTGGCTAGTCAGAGAGGAATGATGGAGACTTTGAGGGGGAGAAGGTGGGGTGGGTTTGCAAAACTGAGAAACAAGGTCAGTGCTCTCACTCAGTTGAGACTGAGCCGGGAGGAAGGGTGACTCGTGTGGCACAGGTGCAGAGGACATTCTCAATGCTTTTCTGAGGACAAGTGTTCTTTCCTGGGATACAGCAGCCCAGGAAACATTCCCTTTGATGCATCAAACTTACTTTCTGTCCTGGGGGTCCTTTTTCACCATCAAAGCCGGGGGCACCCTGGGTTGAATAGAGAACAGAAGCGATAACAGCTTAGAACATGCAGTAAGAATTTCCAGAGGGTTTTATTACAGGACTTTTCGCTGATAAAAGAAAAATTCTGTTGGACGACAGGACTTAGTCTCAGGTCCAGATGTGAGGACCCATAACAAGCCATGAAACTGAGTATCGAAGGCAACTCTTCCCCCTTGAAAGTTGAGAGTTAAGAATATATGACTGTGATAAAAGCATTGATCTTTTCAAGGCAGCAAAATGCCTAATAACAGCAAAGCTAAGTTTACTATGAAGGACATTAAACCCATAGGAAGGCTTCTTTTTCTTTTTTTTTTTTTTGAGACAGAGCCTCAAGCTGTCCCCCTGGGTAGAGTGCCATGGCATTACAGCTCACAGCAACCTCCAACTCCTGGGCTCAAGTAAGTCTCTTGCCTCCGCCTCCCAAGTAGCTGGGACCACAGGCGCC
>CAUYTI010051834.1:0-10846 GCA_963575145.1 Galago senegalensis | reverse complement strand
GTGGTCCCAGCTACTTGGGAGGCGGAGGCAAGAGACTCGCTTGAGCCCAGGAGTTGGAGGTTGCTGTGAGCTGTAATGCCACGGCACTCTACCCAGGGGGACAGCTTGAGGCTCTGTCTCAAAAAAAAAAAAAAGGAAAACAGTCAGTGATGTTTAAAAGAAAACTATATTAACACTTTTCTTGCTGTCTCCTAAACAATAACTTCAAATCTTCTTTAGGTTCGCACATGTAGGTGGACTGTGGTTGATTCTCTTCCTGGTCTGCTTCTGTAGAAGGTGGTGGGTTCCAGGATTTTACTTGTGAATGATATATCCAGGAATCTATTCCCAGAACCTTAACAGCTGTAGAAGAAGATAAGATAACAGGAAAGGGACCTTCCCAAGTTGGAGTTAGGGAAAGTGAATTAGAGGGAAGAGTTTTGATCATGACTAGATCTCCAGGAGAGAAAAGCTCCTTCAGTGTTGAATGTAAAAATGTAGTTGGGAGGGTTTTTTTTTTTTTTTGTCGTTTGTTTGTATTTAATTTTTTTTGGAGACAGAGCCTCATGCTGTGCCCCTGGGTAGAGTGCCGTGGCATCAAAGCTCACGGCAACCTCCAACTCCTGGGCTCAAGCGAGTCTCCTGCCTCCGCCTCCCAAGTAGCTGGGACCACAGGCGCCCACCACAACCCCTGGCTAATTTTTTTTTTTTTTTTTTTTTGAGACAGAGCCTCAAGCTGTCCCCCTGGGTAGAATGCCATAGCTTCACTGCTCACAGCAACCTCCAACTCCTGGGCTCAAGTGAGTCTACTGCCTCAGCCTCCCAAGTAGCTGGGACCCGGGCACCCGCTACAACGCCCGGCTATTTTTTGGTTGCAGCCATCATTGTTGTTTGGCAGCCCGGGCTGGATTTGAACCTGCCACCTTAGGTGTATGTGGCAGGCGCCTTAGCTACTTGAGCCACACGCGCTGAGCCTAGTTGGGAGGTTTTTAAGGATTTGTTCAAGTTTAGGTAAAGAAGTGATATGTCTTACTAATTCTATAGTTTCTTGATCTAATAATAAATCGTTAGTTTAAAAGGCTCTTCCATATAATAATTTGAATCGGCTACAACCAAGTTTCTGAGGTAAATTTCTTATTCTAAGGAGAAAAATGGAAAGCAATTTAGTCCAAAGAAGATGAGTTTCTTGAGTTAGCTTTCGTAACTGTCCTTTGATTTTATCATTCATTTTTTCTACCTTCCCAGAGGACTGGGGCCTCCAAGAGCAGTGTAGATGATATTTCATTTTATGCCTGAGGCTTTAGACATTCCATGTGTCACAGCTGCCTTGAAGGCTTGCCCATTATCACGTTGCAAACTCCGAGGGAGTCCAGACCTGGGGATAATCTCATGTACTAAAGCCTTTACAACTTCTTGGGCCTTCTCTGTTCTACAAGGGAATGCTTTAACCCAATTAGTAAAAGTATCCACAAATACCAGCAAATATTGTATATCATATACTTTAGGGAGGTGAGTGAAATCTATTTGCCAGTCTTCACCTGGATATTTACCTTGTTTCTGTAAACCTGGGGGAGCTAGATGTTGAGTTAAAGGATTGTTTCTCTGACATACATCATAAGTCCTTATTATCTGTTTTATGGTTTCCATTCTAGAGTGACTAGGCCCTCTTTGGGGGCATTTTTAATTAAAGAATAGAGTGGTCTAGCTATTTCACTATATTCAGAAATCCAGAATCTTCAAAAGCCTGTAATTCCCAAGAAGCCTTGAAGTTGTCTGAGAGTTCAAGGTTTAGGGTGAGCCAGTATTGGTTCTATTCTTTCTTTTGACCAAGGCTCTCTTCCCCTGTGAAAGCTGGAGACCCAAATAGTGAACTTCTGGGACACATAATTGGGCTTTAGCCTTGGAAATTTTGTACCCACAATTAGCTAAAAAGTTTAATAGAATTTGTGTAGCTTTGTGGCATTTCTCTGCATCTGGAGCTCCCAAAAGAATGTCATCTACATACTGAATAAGAGTCACTGTAGGATATGAGAAATAAGTCTTGGGCTAAGGCTTGTCCAAACAAGTGAGGCTGTCCCTAAATCTCTGAGGTAACACAGTCCATGTGAGCTGGGTATTGGAGTCATAAGGGTCTTCAAAAGCAAAAAGGTATTGGGAATTGTCATGAAGTGGAATACAAAAGAAGGCATCTTTTAAGTAGAGGACTGTGAAAATAGGCAGCTTTTTCAGGGATATGAGACAATAAAGTATATGGACTGGGAACTACAGGATGGAGAGGAATGACCACTTCATTTATAATGCAGAGGTCTTGGACTAGTCTCCAAGTTCTGTTTGGCTTTGGCAATCCTAGAGTGGGAGTGTTACATGGACTATTGCAAGGTATTAATAATTTCTGTTGCTTTAGATTCTGTATTATGGGCATTAATCCATTCTTAGTTCTCTGTTTTTAGAGGATATTATTTTTAATTGGGATAGATGATGGGATTCTTTCACGTAATTTGGACTGGTTGAGCATATCTTACTCTTCCTACCTGTCCCTCAGTAGCCCACACTTCTGGGTTAACTTCTGTCTCTAATAAGGGAAGGCATAATATAGATTCCCGTCCCATAGTCATATAAATGGTTGTTCCTGCTTTAGTTAGTATGTCCCTCCCCAAAAGGGGAGCAGGACTTTCAGGCATGATTAAGAAGGCATGAGAGAACAGCCAATCATCCCCACTGCAGCTTAAAGGCTGACAGAAAAATATGGTAACTGGCTTTCCAGACACCCCCTATATAGTTACAGATTTGGAGGATAAAAGACCAGGGTTAGAAAAGGTTGCTCCAATGTCCAGAAGAAATTCTATCTCCTGGCCCTTCACCTGGGGCTCTTGAGGGGTGATGACACAAGCTGGAGCCATGAGAATCTGCCCCAGGCACCCTCAGTGCAGTTTGGGTGCTGATGGGATCACTGTCTCCAGAGGCCTTGGCCTTCGCCTTCGCCTCTGAGGACAGGCCACCCTCCAGTGGTGACTCTTGCATTCTGGACAGGGGCCAGGTGGCTTGCCCAGCTGGTGGTGCTGCTGGAGGCAGTGCTTCCTGAAGTGCCCATCCTGACCACATTGTAAGCGCTTATTCTTAGTTTCTCTGGCTTCCCTCTGTCCCTGAAAGGTGCTCGTTTGTCCAAGTGCCATGACTAGAGCTGTCATTCTTTTCATATCCCTTTTCTCTTTCCTCCTCTTTCTCCTGATCTCGATTATAAAAGACTACAGAGGCCGTTTTAAGACAATTCTCTAGGTTATGATCTGGGCCTAGAGCCAATTTCTGGAGTCTTCTTCGAATGTCTGGGGTCACCTGAGTGATAAATTTATCTTTTAAAATAATTTGGCCCTCTAAGGAGTCGGGTGTTAAACTGAGTATGTTTTCTCATCGCCTCCCTAAGCCACTCAGGAAAGGCTGAGGGACTCTTCATTTTGCTCCTGGTTAATAGTAGACAACTTAGAATAATTCATAGGCTTTTTCTTGGATCAACGTAAACCTTCCAGGATACGTGTGTACACCACCAGTCACCTTGTTTCTCAGGGTCCCACTAGGGATCCTCAAAGGCAACTACCTGTCTTCCCGTGGGGTATCTGTCCCTTTCCTCAGGAGACATACTGCCATCAGTATTGGATATGAACCACAAATCACTCCACTTTCTAGCTTCATCTAAGACTTCATTTTTTTCATTAAAATTTAAAGTTTGATCTAGTAGTAACATTACATCTCTCCAAGAGAGGTCAAAGCTTTGTCCTAACTGTTGGAGAACATCTATGTACTTATCGGGGTCATCAGAAAATTTTCCTAAATCAACCTTAATTTGCTTCAAATCTGCCAGAGAAAATGGAGTGAATATTCATGCAATTCCCCTTTCACCACCCGCAGTCTCAACCAAGGGACACAGAGAAGGATATGGTTGCCTTCTAGAGGTCCCAGTGGGACCAGTAGAAACTCTTGGGACGGCTTCTCTCCTGGGGTTTTCTAAATGCACAGAGGAAGGTACAGGAGAAGTACATGTTGGGTTTGAAGTAGGTTGTGACAGCGTCTCCCTCAGTAATCCCTGACCATTTGGGGAAGTCACTAGTCCGGAGAGCTGAGTCTATCTGACAGGTTTTACACAGCTGGAGGTTGTCCCTGAGGAAAAAGAAAGCTTGCACATAGGGCACTTCAGACCACTTTTCTTCTTCTTTACAAAAAGTATCTAACTGAAAATTAGTGTCATAATTAAGAGTACCCCCTGGGGGCCATTGTTCACCAGTGGAGAGTTGATACTGAGGCCAGGCCTGGGCGCAGAAGAAAACCATACATTATTTTTTCAGCGTCTGGGGATCAAACATGTCCCAGTGCTTCAGAATACAGCCCAGCAGGGTGTTCTCTTGGCAAGAGAATATGTTACCTACCTGTGGGAAAGAATAAATGTCCAGCATCTTAATCCCACTCCATATTCCTGAGTTGTCAAAGCATCCTCTGACCAACCCAAGAAGCCTTCTGCTAAACAAGCGGAAGTGTCCTTCCAATGCTTGGGGAAGAAGCCCTGAGGAGAGTGGCCTCCTCAGCCCCTGTGCTTGTCTGGAATTAGCCACTCTTACCGGTGTAGCGCTTAGTACCCGCTGGCTCTCTTGTGCTTATAACGTGCAACAGCACAGCCCAAGAAATCAGGTATCAGGGAGCCTGGTCCCACCTGATGCATATTCTGCCCCTTTCTGCCCCTTCCCCCCCAGCTGCACGAGTATCAATCAAAGTGGGGATGAACCCCGTTCTGGAGAAAATGGCTTTGTGGTGCTTGCACATTTAACTCTATATAATATTTTTTTTAATTGTAAAGAATTTTTTATTTATGTACCAAATACAGATAGCCAACTGTGGGCTAGGTACTGATTTTTTTTATGTAACTCTATATAATCTTTATATATATAGCTCTATATAATCTTTACAAGCTTCTTTTAAATTCCCAGTAACATAGGAAAATGGCAGGTCTTAAATGCTATGTTTTCCAACCTCCCTTTTCTTTCCCAAAAGTTAGCTAGGCAACAATAATTACTTAGTGACAAATCAAGAGTTGAGAGACACTTTGGATCACAATTAATTACAATTAGCAGAAGTCTTAAAGAAACCTAGACGTCAGTATTTTAAATGTTCCCATTTACACCATTAAACCAGAGGAAATCAAATACTCAGGGTCATTTTCATTGCCTTTCTTCATTTTTAAGAGACTGAACTGTAGCTGAGGGTTTAGGACCATTCTTGCCATGGGGAGTTGCCCAGAGCTTCCCTTCACAGGCCTCTAGCTGCCCATAGAAGCCGTGTAGAGGAATCCTTTTTTCCCCTTGGAGCTGACTTCTAGTTAACATGATTTAGCCTTTTTTTCAGACACATGAAAACACAAATTGAATTTAATTTTGCAATGAAAGGCAATAAAAAGGACTTTACAATATACCTTCAACATCTGAAGTACACTTAAAACATCCAAAAAATACCAGAATGAGCCTGTACAAACTTAACTAGATAAAGCAATCCTTTACCAACATTCAGACAAAGATGTAAACTACAAGGAGAGAGAGAGAAGCTGAAGAGGTCTATAGAGATTCTAGAGATAAATCAGAAAAGTTTGGGACCACGGAAGAGAAGAGAGGATAGTAAAAGCTGGGCGAGCACAATTTTTGGAAGGCCCTCCTGTGTCCTGGGGTCAGAACCATTACTGGAGACCCAGGGCCTCTGGGTGCTATCTCTTTACTTGGCTCTCAACCAGAGAAAAAAGGAGTAAATACAGAACAGTTTCAAAAGTCTTCTAACATTCCCTTGGACTCCTTTCTGGAGCCAAGGGGAATTAGAAAGTTCATTCCCCAACAGCCTCTTGCCTGTATAGACCTGGAGGTCAGCAGCCACACTATGCACATTTACCGGTTGATGGGCATCAAAATTATTAGTTTCCATTATTATAACTACAGAGAAAAGCAGGATAGAGGTAAGTGGTCCTGTTCCTTACCACAGATCATCATTTCTGGACACGAGCCCCCAAATATGATACTGGAATTTCGTTCTTCAGTAGGTTCTTGGTCTTGGTGATTCAAAGAATGAATCCACAGACAGAGAGCTTTTCTCTCCCAACTTGGGTTTTCTCTCTCTGCCAGGAGCTCTGGCACTTCTGTATTCTTTTCTATAACTAAATCCTGTCTTACCACTGATCTCTAGTCCGTGGATTCATTCTTCAAATCACCGAGACTAAGAACCTACTGAAGAGTGAAATTCCGTTATCATCCTGACCTCAAGCCATCCACCTTACTCAGCCTTCTACAGTGCTAGGATTACAGGCGTGAGCCACCATGCCCAACCTAAGCATTTAAATTTTTTTAAAAAAGCAATCAACAGTCTAGGAGAAAATACCCTTCCTTTCTTTCTCCCCTCATTATATATACAGAGGGTGCCAAAAAAGGTATACACAGTTTAAGAAAGGAAAAAACTGTATTAAAATTGTAATACTCAATATGTACCAGTAGCATTTATTATCTTGTATATTGTACCTTGTATCTTGTATCTTTTGTAATTGCAGGAATCAAATGTGACTTGACTATGACAATTTTAATAGTTTTTTCTTTCTTAAAATGTGTATTCCCTTTCTCGGTACCCTGTTTGTGTGTATGTATGTATGACACACACATATATGTGTGATTGACAATGGACGATACCAGAATATACAAATGACTCTTGTAACTCAATAATAAGATACAAATTTAAATTTAAAATTGGGTAAAATATTTGAACAGACACATCACAAAAGAAGATAAATGACACTAAGCCCATGGAAAGTTGCTCACCATCATTAGTCATTAGAGAAATACAAATGAAAACCACAATGAAGATTTCACTACAGACCCCCTAGAAGGGCTATAATAACCAAATCTTGTGAAGGAATTAGAATTCTCACACGTTGTTGGTAGAAATGTACAAGTAGTACAGCCACTTAGGAAAACAATATGGCAGTTTCTTACAAAATTTTGGAAAACTGTGGCAATTTTTTTCTTTTTTCAAGACAGAGTCTCAAGCTGTTGCCCTGGGTGGATGCCCTGGCATCATAGCTCAGAGCAACCTTCAACTCCAACTCAAGGCATCCTCTTGCCTCAGTTTTTCTATTTTTAATAGAGACCGGTGTCTCGCTCTTGCTCAGGCTGGTCTCGAGCTAGTGAACTCAAGCAATTCATCCACCTCAGCCTCCCAGAGTGCTAGGAGGGAGCCAGGGCACCTGGCCATGTGGCAGTTTCTTACAAAATTAAGCATGTATTCACTATGTGACCCAGCAATTCCACTCTGGGTATTTAACCAAAAATCTGTTCACAAAAAAGACTTGTACGATAATATTCATAGCTACTTTATTCATAATAGCTCCACAATGGACACATTATTGTCTCTCATTTGGTCAATGAATAAACAAATATGGTACCTCCATAAAATTCTAACTACTCAGCAATTTTTAAAACTACTAATACATGCAACAATATGGATAGATTGTAAAAACTTAATGTATTAACTAAAAAACTTCATGTATTGCAAAAGAAAACATACTGTATGATTCTCTTTTTGTGAGACTCTTGAAAAGACAAATTTAATCTATAGTTACAGAAAGTAGGCCAATGATTGCCTTGGGCCAGGTTAGAGAGTGAGATTAACCTGAGAAGAGTGGTGAAAATGTTCTGATCTAATTGTGGTGGTGATGGTTATGTGATATGTACATTTGTCAGAATTCTTCTATCTGAACTTTTAAGATGGATGGATTTTCTTATATATAAATTACACCTTTACACTAAGGAGACCAGAAAAGGAGGGATCAGCCTAAGGGTCATTCTTCTAAAGCTTGTATTGACTTTTCCTTATAAATTAAACAAAAGCCTTTTCAGTAGTTCAGAGAGAGGCTGTGGAGTCTCTGCCTGGGAATGTTTTTCAGTTATGTGTATAATACTCTAAGCATCTGGACTGATGTAGATTGGGGCTCCCAGGAGTAAAACAGGGCCTTTACCTCATCACCTGAGTTAATCTTTGGTATTAGGTTCAGTTTCTCCTGATATCCTTAAAATGACTTCCCTGCTTTTTGTTTGGTTTTTTGGTTTTGGGCGGTTTGGGTTTTTTGGAGGGGGTGGGTGGGAGGTGGTTCTTGAGTATTGTGAACAGAGAAAAGAAGCCAGGTTCCTCAAGCTCCTCACACTGTACCTTGGAAGCAGCTTTTCATGATATTGTATTAGTTCATGACCAACAAATTCTACTGCATGCTGTATTATAGGTGGATACTGAAAAGCTCTCTAGAAGCCCTGGATTTCATGCTCATGTTCATATATATTCACAGTCTGGTACCTTTGGAGAGTCAAGTCTAGCACAGTCCAGAAGCCCTGCCTGATATTTTCTTTTTCTTTTTTCCGTTTTTATTTTATATTTTTTTCCTACCTGATATTTTCAATCCTCTGTCTTTTCTGTAGTTTCAAAATGTCAGAAATTGAAGTGAAGGTAAAGAATAACAAAGTTAACACTTGTACATTATAAATGAGGAAACGTGGCCCAGAAAAAGAAGTTGTTTCTCTCCCGAGGTTCACGTTCTAAATTTCCCAACTCCTAATCTACTTATGCCTCCAGTACAGCTCACTAAGTCAGTGGTTGACATCATGTCAACATTAACAGTTTAGTGCAGTGTTACTCGGTGTGGCCTGGGACATTTGTAGTAGAACTGTTGGCTGTTTAGATCCCTAGACCTACTACGTCTGAATCCCTAAACAGACAGGGACCTAAGAAACTGCATTTTGAACAGATACAGTTTGAGTACCACTGCTGAAGACAGTGAGGAGCTAATGAAGGATTTAAAGCAAAAAAATGTCACCAAGGGTGAGAAAGTGAGAGACTCTGTCTCTAAAAAAAATAATAAAGCAAAAAAAAATTAACACAATCAATCTATTTAAGAAAATATGGAACCAGATCTTGGGTGTAAGGGGAGTTGAGGAGAGAGGGCTTTGTCCTAGAGGAAAGGAAACAGTTAAACTCTATTCATATGCATATTTGTCTATCTTTCCTCCAACTTTGCCTCCATTTTTCTTGGTAACCTTTGCTTAATTCAGTGGTTTAAATGTGACTTAGATCAGACCATTCAAGGACATGAAAGTGACGTCCCTCAATAGAATGACCTTTGTGTCTTCAAAATGCAGAGGGTTGGCAACAGCTCATTTGTTGCTTTGTCAATGGGAGAAGTAATTCCACTAATGGATTCCAAGTCCTCTGCAAAAAGATTGACCCGGTCTTTGGGGAATCAATCTCGTAGAATTCAGTCAATGTAATTACTAATACAGGGCTCTTTAGTTTCCCAGATGTGACCCTCTCCCCCTCACATACGTCAAATTCATCTTACCCCTTTGTCTTTCATGTGATGGAGACTAAGAATGGATAGAACACACCCTAAGTGGCTTGTCAGAGATTGGCTGCAATTCCCTTCCCTATTACAAGTCATAACACAGCCCACATACTTGCTCAAACTGGAAATCTTGGAGTCTTTCTTTAGTCTTCCTTCTCTTGTGTCCTGCATATTCAGTTCGTCACCAAGGTTAACCATTTTACCCTCTGAAATATATCTTAAATATATATGCCTTTTGCCACAGTCCTCCAAACCACCAATATTTCCTGAGCAGTAGTCTTTCTGGGCTCCCTACTCACACTATTTCTCTACTTCACTGTAGTTCTGTACACCAGAATGATGATTTAGAATGTTAACTATAAAAAATTAAACCATTCAGTAACATCATATTCTGTTTATTTAAAAATACAGAATGATATGGATTAAAATGGGAAAATTCCTTATTATCTCTTCTCTTACACACCCATTCTACCCATTCCCCTCAGCAGGTCGCCACTGGTAACAGTTTCAAATACTTTTCTAAGTATTGATAAATGTGTGTGTGTACTATATGTGCGCATATATATGTGGTTGTATGAATATTTGTGTACATAAACATGTAAGATAGTCAATGTAAATAGCATCATACTACATTAGTCTCAAGCTTACACTGGATCAATTCATTATTACTAATTATGCCCCTATTGAGAAAACTTGTTCCATTTAAGATAAATCTGAACTTTGTCAAATGGCTTATAAGGCCCCACAAAATCTGCCCCTGCCTTTCCTTTGTACTACTTTTCCCTTTGCTCCTGGTCCAGCCATGACCTCCTGTGAAGTCGTCCCATGAGACAAACTCCCTTCCTCCTCAGGGCCTTTGCCCTTACTGTTCCCTCTGACTGAGTTGCTCCCCAGGGTACATGAGAGTAGTTCACCCATGGTGGACCACGATGTCCTGGTCCTTCAAAACACACACACTCTCTTACACCAGGTTTTGCTTATGGACCGAATAAATGTTCTCCATGAATTTGTACTTTTTTAAAACAAAAATATCTTAATGTGGGCTCAGTGTCTGTAGCACAGTGGTCACGGTGCCAGCTACATACACCCAGGGTAATAGGTTCAAACCCAGCCTGGGCCAGCTAAACAACAATGACAACTATAACAAAAAATAGCCAGCCATCGTGGTGGGTGCCTATAGTCCTAGCTCCTTGGGAGCTTGAGGCAAGAGAATTGCTTAAGCCCAGGAGTTTGAGGTTGCTGTGAGCTTTGATACTACAGCACTCTACCAAGGGTGACATGGTGAGACTCTGTCTCAACACAAAAATATATACATATATCTACTATCTTTTTTTTTTTTTGAGACAGAGCCTCAAGCTGTCCCCCTGGGTAGAGTGCCGTGGCATTACAGCTCACAGCAACCTCCAACTCCTGGGCTCAAGCAAGTCTCTTGCCTCTGCCTCCCAAGTAGCTGGGACCACAGGC
>CAUYTI010051832.1:0-12794 GCA_963575145.1 Galago senegalensis | reverse complement strand
AATCCCCAGCCCGGACCCGCCAAACAACAATGACAGCTGCAACCAAAAAATGGCCGGGCGTTGTGGCGGGCACCTGTGGTCCCAGCTACTTGGGAGGCTGAGGCAGGAGACTCGCTTGAGCCCAGGAGTTGGAGGTTGCTGTGAGCTCTAATGCCACGGCACTCTACCCATGGGGACAGCTTGAGGCTCTGTCTCAAAAAAAAAAAAAAAAAATGAATACCTCATTTTAATTTTTGTTAGACTCAAACTTTTGTCTATTATAAAATTTGCTTTTTAGAAACAAATTTTTTGGTAGCTTTGGAAATCATTGCCAGGACTGCTTGCTGAGGACAAAGTTTGGTACCAAATTAACAGTTAAGTTTTTTA
Source organism: Galago senegalensis (assembly GCA_963575145.1). Taxonomy (NCBI): domain Eukaryota; kingdom Metazoa; phylum Chordata; class Mammalia; order Primates; family Galagidae; genus Galago; species Galago senegalensis. The sequence goes on along the minus strand of CAUYTI010051832.1, from coordinate 12,428 downwards.
AATTGAAATCCTGATTGCTTCTGACAGCTTTGTCATGGGTTTAGCATTTTATGACATGTCTATGTTCAGAAAAAATTACAAATCTATTTTAAAAAAATGAACCAGCGGCTCAGTGCCTGTGGCTCAAGTGGCTAAGGTGCCAGCCATATACACCTAAGGTGGCGGGTTCGAATTCAGCCCGGCCCGCCAAACAACAAACAACAATGACAGCTGCAACCAAAAATAGCCGGGCGTTGTGGTGGGCACCTGCGGTCCCAGCTACTTGGAGGCTGAGGCAGGAGACTCTCTTGAGCCTAGGAGTTGGAGGTTGCTGTGATCTGTGATGCCATAGCACTCTACCCAGGGGGATAGATTGAGGCTCTGTCTCAAAAAAAAAAACAAAAAAAAAAAAACTGAACCAGCACCAGCTATCAGGTAACTTTTCTATTAACAGCTTTGAGAAAGGAGCACTTCTAACCAATAGCTTTTGAGCTCTGCATGTTTAAAATAATTTTCATAAAATTAAATACTGGCAGTATTAAGACTCTATACATATGCTTTTGTTGACAACGATGAAGGACTTAAAAGTGTAAGTAACTGATTTCCTAAGTGGTTGCTTCTGTATATTGTTTTCTGTACCTGAGAAACATTTTCTGAGTGCTTTACTAGGTGTATGAGTCATTGCTCTTCTAAAATGTTTAAATGAAACTTTATGCATTTGATCATTGTGAGTAACACATTTGATTTGTAATTGTCAAATTCAAAAAGATACATTGTAAAAATGTTGAATTGGGGAGAGTGGTTAATTCTGTTTTCCTAAATTTTTTTCCACTGGAGCAGCTGTGGATGAATTTTCCAGTATATTGCACTTCAATACTTAAGTGCAGGTTTTACACATTCATGTATGTATACACACACACATACATAGCTGTGTGTGGGCATATATAACAAAATTAAAGGAAAGTAAATATGCAGGTTAGTCAGACATTTCCCTGGGAAAGGTAAGAAGGGTTTTGGGTCCTTTTTTTGTTTTTCCAAGATGATCTCTGGGTGTCCCTGGTTTCTGTTCCTGCACTGGGTCCGGTGTGTGCCTTTGGTCTTCCATTTAGATGTCTAGTAGCCAGTGACTCACCTATTTGCTCATAAAGCCAGGTCAAAACAGGCAACGAGTGGAGCAGAACTACTTACTAGTAGAAGATATAAACAAAGGGATCTTAAACGGTGTAATTTTACAGAACTTAACTTTAATTATGGCTCCAAGCCAATACTTAGTCTTGCGCCAGATGAGTTTGAATAGGTGAAGTATGACTAGTTCATGTTGAATAGGAGTCCAAAGCAAGTGTCCTCTTTTAGGGCAGCTAGGTACTAAATAGAGCATTTGGGGGAAAGTGAAAGACCTCATCAGACAGTTTAAGGGCGTCTGCCTCATCAGGGCGTTTACCCTAGGGAAAAGAAAAGTAAGGGGGGCAGGAGTTGGGGGTAGGAAATGAAATATGTGGCTCAGCACCTGTGGCTCAAGCGGCTAAGGCGCCAGCCATATACACCTAAGGTGGTGGGTTCGAATCCAGCGTGGGCCCGCCAAACAATGATGGCTACAACCAAAAAATAGCCATGTGTTGTGGTGGGCACCTGTGGTCCCAGCTACTTGGGAGGCTGAGGCAGGAGACTCGCTTGAGCCCAGGAGTTGGAGGTTGCTGTGAGCTGTGATGCCAAGGCACTCTACCCAGGGAGACAGCCTGAGGCTCTGTCTTCAAAAAAAAAAAAAAAGGAAATGAAATATAGTGGAACAGGGTGGCGCCTATGGCTCAAAGGAGTAGAGTGCTAGCCCCACATGCTGGGAGGTGGCGGGTTCAAACCCAGCTCCAGCCAAAAACTAAAAAAAAAAAGAAAGAAAGAAATATGGTGGAACAAGGAGGCTCTGTCTTAGGGCAGCTTCCTTGCCTCTACCTAGAGGGCCATTGGAGGGCTAACAGGTATTATCAGTAATGAACAAATAGTTAGACTTATATAGACGTTCTTTAAACTAACTTGCTCAAAAGTAACCATTCTTGGCTCTGCGCCTGTGGCTCAAGCAGCCACATACACCTAAGGTGGTGGGTTCGAATCCCCAGCCCGGGCCCGCCAAACAACAATGATGACTGCAACCAAAAAATGGCCAGGTGTTGTGGCCGGCGCCTGTAGTCCCAGCTGCTTGAGCCCAGGAGTTGGAGGTTGCTGTGAGCGTAATGCCATGGCACTCTACCCAGGGGGATAGCTTGAGGCTCCGTCTCAAAAAAAAAAAAAAAAAAGTAACCATTCTTTGCAGTGAAACTACAGGATCTCCATATGTTTAAACAAGCATCTTAGTTTACATCTGTATCCTTAGCCACACTTTATTGCAACACCATAAAATTCCTTAGTCATATGTTTTGATAACTTGGATTAAATTCAAGGTATAGAGCTAAGAATGGTTTATATTTTGCAAAGTAATCCGTTTGAGTCAGCGTCTACGGATTCCTATTCTAGACAAAGAAATGCTCAGACATTATGGATAAAGTAAATACTGATGGAGAATCATGTTTACTAAACACTCCAGAACACAGTCCCCTTCGAAGGAATATAGCCCCCTTCAACTTTTGTCACCCTGGAACGCTCTGTATTTAGCAGTGCTGCCATTTGCTCAAAAAAATTTTTAGGATTCCTCTTTTGAATCTATATCCCATTCTTGAATATCCACAGTTGCCTTGAATCTTTACATTTTAAGGAGTATTTTTGGAAACATAAAAGTGATTTGAAACCAAGTGTCATGGTGGGGTAATCCACTTAGGTTCATAAATAACATGTGGTTACAAGTTAGTAATGCTAGTTTTCTCCCAGGGCTCATAAAAGCTATCTCTGGGAAGGTTCCTGGAGAGCTATATTTTGAGCAGTGGCAATTATCACAATCGAGGCATAGAATGTTTCAGGAGGCCCAAAACCTGGCTGCTTGGTCCTATTTTTTCATGGACTTTGTGGCCTTTAGGGGGTCACTCAGTTTTCTTGGCCCTTGGTTTTCTCATCTGGTGTTAAAGCAGATAATCTGCAGGTGCCTTCCAACTGAAGATCTATGGTCATATAAGTGCTGGCATATTTGTTTGAACTGGGACTCATCGTATTATAATCTCCATATTCCTTTGAGAATGAAACAAGAGTGTTGCCTCTCGTATCTGTTAGTTTGTACCAAGGATCTGTTATGGAGTAACCATTGAGCTAAGAAGGAAACAGTGCAAAGAAACTCCTCCTTTATTAAAATTTCTCTAAAGAATTGACTCCAGTTCCAGATATGATATGGGGCTTGAAGGCCAGTAGCTTGAAGACTCCAAAGAAGTGTCTCATGTTCTAAACTCACAGGGGTCCCCATTTCTTTCCTGTAGGCATCCAGGTTGGAGAAGCAGAATAGCACACCTGAGAGTGACTATGACAATACTCCCAACGACATGGAGGCAGATGACCCGGGGTACATCTGGAGGACGAACGTGCTGGGGAATGGGCTCTCACATGCCAGGAAGCCAGCAGGCCTTGGGCAGCAGAAGCATTTCACCACTCATACCCCTTTTCTCTATTTTCAGACTCATAAGGTCTTAAAATATTCACCCATATGTTCATAGTTTACTTGTCTTATCTCACATTATTGCCAAAAGGCCTTTTTCCTTTTACCGGCATTTAGATATCTGTGTGTCTTTAGATATCTGCAATGTTCTTAAAATCAATACTTCATTGTTAACATTAGTTACAGTGTGCATTTATACCCCAGTGAATTGGCTTGACCAGGGACGGTTCTACAACCATACACCCTGCCCACTCAGTTACTCCCTTCTTTCCCCTCCTTCACCCTCTGTGAGAGCTGTATCTTCCAGCCCTGTGGTAGAACAAAACAGCCTCTACATGACCCGTTGTGGCCAGATGATGAAATAACCTTACATGAGTCTCCTGCTAGACAGGATAAAGGAAACCACAAAAACAGCCTGCTCATGCGTTCAGCCCGTGCATACAAAGTGGCTCAGAGAAGCAGCTGTGCCTGTTGCATTTCGCCCCATCTTTAATGTTCACAGGTCCAGCCGAAAGGGAAGGCAAAGAAGTATGGTGTGGCCAGGTGATAGCTCAGTACCAGACACGGCAGAACCCTATGTGGCCCCAAGCCCCACTCTCCCCAGCACTGAAGACGTCATCCGGAAGACTGAACAGATCACCAAAAATATACAGGAACTCTTGAGAGCAGCCCAAGAAAATAAACATGACAGGTAAGGGAGACTGCAGACCCCACTTTGGGAGAATGTGTGTTCATGTTCTGAAGGGGACACTGCTCCCATTCTGAATGGTGGTGGTTTCCAACATGCTGACTTTAAGGTCATTGAAGATTTCATATTTGTAGAACAGGCTTGAGAATAAATGAGTCAGTTTTGGTTTGGTTTGTCTTGTTTACATGGTGGTGTCATTTTTTTCATCTCCTTATGAGGCTTTCTGAAAGTAAAAGCCTCTACAAATAGGACTGCAGCATATTTGGGGTGGTGACAGCCCTAATTCTAGGAGAGGGCAAGGGAGATACCTCACAATCTGCCTCCAACTTCCTCCGTGGCTGCTCCCTGGCTTCCTCTCAGCTAGAGACAAGGCTGCCCACACAAACAGTAGCCTGAAAAGAAGCTGAGCTGTCTCACACTGCAGGTATATGTGTATCAGTATGTGTGTAAACTTCTAAGAAATACATGGTATAGAAATAAAAGTTGAGGCTTGGTGCCTGGGCTCAAGCAGCTAAGGTGCCAGCCACATACACCAGAGCTGGTGGGTTCGAATCCAGCTTGGATCTGCCAAACAATAACAACTATAACCAAAAAAAGTTGGGTGTTGTGGTGGGCGCCTATAGTCCCAGCTACTTGGGAGGCTGAGGCAAGAGAATTGCTTGAGCTTAGGAGTTTGAGGTTGCTGTGAGCTGTGATGCCATGGCACTCTACCCAGGGCGATAGCTTGAGGCTCTGTCTCAAAAAAAAAAAAAAAGAAAAGAAAAGAACGAAAGAAAGAAAAGTTGAGCTAATCAGCTTGGTATGGTGGCTCACAACTGTAATCTTAGCACTCTGGGAGGCCAGGGTGGGTGGAGTAATTGAGCTCAGGAGTTCCAGAACAGCCTGGGCAAGAGAAAGACCTATCCCTACTAAAAATAGAAAAACTAACTGGGCATGGTGGCAGACTCCTTGTAGTCCCAGCTACTCAGGAGGCTGAGGCAAGAGGATCACTTGAGCCCAAGAGTTTGAGATGGATGTGACCTATAACTCCAGGCATTCCACCCAAGGCGACAGAGCAAGACTCTGTCTCAAAAAAATATATAACATGGCTCAGCACCCATAGCTTAGTGGTTAGGGTACCAGCCACATATACCCGAGTTGGCAGGTTCGAACCCAGCCCAGGCCTGCTAAAACAACAGTGACAACTACAACCAAAAAATAGGCGGGCGTTATGACAGGTGCCTGTAGTCCCAGCTACTTGGGAGGCTGAAGCAAGAGAATCACTTAAGCCCAAGAGTTTGAGGTGGTTGTGCACTGTGATGCCACGTGACACTCTGTCTCAAAAAAAAGAAAGTGTATATATATATGTAATAATAAGATTTGTTTTTAAAAAATGTTGAGCTAATCATCACTCAAAACATTGTCTGCTTATGAAAAAGAGAGTCTGTCTGCTTAGCCTGAATAGAAGCACATCATGTAGTTTTTTCTTACCCTAAGGAAAGGCATGGCTCTTGTTCCAACTTACCCTTTTCTCTGTGAGTTCTCTGAGAAGTCCTGGTAAGCTTAGAACCCCTTGGAATGAGCTCCTACTTTCCCATGACTGGCCATATCTAGACACTCATAACACATTGTTTAACACCATCTTGTTGAGTCTGAGAAAACAACAGAGTTTGGTCCAACCCAAGAACAGTCTCATTCTTTTCATGACGTCAGCAAAGTCTAGGACTTCTCTTTGTGCCTTGCCCAGGCAGAAGGCATTCAAGGGATGTGTGCCATTCATTCCTCCTCTCTCCTCTGCTCTTGCACATGGAGATGCCTCTGAGCCTTTGTGTTCCCTTCCTTTTCTCTTTATAGGCTCAGACTCCTCCCAGTGTCATCATTTCACCTTGGGGATGAGAGGACCAAGCCATTGTTTGTTAAAGAATTAGAGTTAGTCTCCACGGGTGGACTGCCTCTGCTCCTCACAGTAGAACAGGAACTTGCCTAGTGTCTCAGCCTTTCACAAAGTCCTGTAGTGATTTGTCTTCCCCTGCCCCAGGCACCCTTTATATCCCAAGACTTCCGGGCCTCACAGGTTGTCAGTGCATTGTCTCTTTGCTCAGGGTGTTAGGCTTGGCACTGAGTGACTTCATATCTGATTACCTGAAGCAAAGTGTTCCACAGCTTTCCAAAGTACAGTCTTTGACAGTGTTTAAAGTAATCTTGATACAAGAACAACCCTTCCCAAGTACTCCCCTTCACTTGCCAGTGTGCTCCACCTTTCATGTCTCTAAGAAATCAGAAGTCCTATGCTTACATTTCCAACTAGAAAATATGCTTACTTTGTATTGCTCTTTCTGATAGTTGTCAAAAATATAAATATCTTCCCTGAGGCCATTTCTGGCTTCAAAGATGGCAAAATGGTGCTTGATGCAATTTGAGAAGTTTTTTTTTTTTTTAAATAAAATGTACAAATCCATTCAACACATTTCGTGGTCTAATTTCTTTTTAAGACCATGAGAGAAGGATGCAGAGATTTTCATCATTAGCTCATTTGTTTGGTATAAAAACAGAGTTGGCCAAGAGTATTTATGTTTTATAAAATGTTCAGTGTTCTATTAAAATCTCTGCTTACTTAGATATCTGAGATGCTTTCGTTTAGAACCTTGCATTATCCTAATTAAGCCCATGCCTTTTTCTCATTTTCCCCTCTTGTTCATCTGAGCAGTCTTCCTTAACCCCTGACTTTCTAGCAGCCCTGTCCAACCTCCATGGCCTCTAACCCCATTCCCCATCTCCTAGCACACACACATGGAGAGACATGCACAATTCAGGAATTAATAACTTATGCACAAAAACATTTTTGAGGAAAGATACCAATTTTTTTATTTTTAAGACAGGGTCTTGCTCGTTTGGCCAGGCTAGAGTGCAGTAGTGTCCTAACTCACCATAACCTGGGCTCAAGTGATCCTCTGCCTCAGCCTCCTGAGTAGCTGAGATTACAGGCATGTTCCACCACACCCAGCCAATTTTCCTATATTTTGTAGAGGTGAGTACTCACATTGTTGCTCAGGCCATCTCAAACTACAGCCCTCAAGCAGTCCTCCTGTCTTAGCCTCCCAAAGTACAGGGATCATAGGCAAGAGCCACCACTGCTCCTCACTAGGAGAAATACCAGTTTGAAGGTGTGACCATGAACTCCCTCTGATAAAGAAGGAGGAGTTCCTCAGTAATCTGCATGTGCTTTCTTTTGTGGTTTACTGGGGACTTCCCAAAATAGTGAGTGAACTTTGAAAAATAGCCTTAGGAAAAATCCCTTCTCTATGTAGCAGGGGGATCAGGTAAATTGTGTTTCTCAAAATGAAACCATAACCAACAAACCATAAAACTCTTAGGTGTGGTTCTCAGGTACTGTCATGTTCATGGACACCTGAATTCAAGAAGCGTTCATGTGAGATACAGACATGGTTTTCTTTTTCTCAGTGTCTGTGTGACCAATGGGTTGTCTCTTCATACTCCTTATATGTTAGCTTTTCTGTGATTTGGCATATGGTTCTAATTGTTTACAAAGGTAGAAAGATTTCTCATTTGAGGGCATTTTGGGGTAATAGAAACCATTTTCTTGAAATGTATTGATTTAATTATTATAAAACATAGGCAGAGTTTTTTGTTTTGTTTTTTTGTTTGTTTGTTTTGTTTCTTTGTTGTTTTTAGCAGGCCTGGGCTGGGTTTGAACCTACCAGCCCTGGTGCATATGGCTGGCACCCTACCCGCTAAGCCATGGGTGCTGCCAGGCAGTCTTAATTAAATCAGTTTTGTTACTAAATTTCTTACAGAGATGAAGTACATATGTTTCTTAAGACAATCTTTATTCAGAAGTCAACTTTATGGTTTGGGGGGGGGGTGTTACACGAGGGTTTAAGTCTATAATGGATGCTGAATGGTATTTGGGTTCTTATGTAAGACCAAACCTGTGATGTTCACAGCAGTGTTTCCTAACATGCTTAACATGGACTCTGAAGGGGCCTTTCTCATATCTCTTTTCTCTCCTGGGCTGGGTTGGTCCTTCTAGAAACGAAGCCCAGGCTTGGTGGCAGTGTGGTATCTAGGAACTGTCAATGCCAATATCAATTTGTTTTTTCTGTCTGTATCTTGTGGCATATACTGTCTAGGGTGCAAACCTAACATTCTTAAGGTGCAGGAAACTAGCTCCATCTGTTCCTTGTCACAGCACTAAGAATAAGAAACATAGGTGAAACCAAAGTCTTAATTCTTCCAGCAGTCAGATTACCTCTCATCAGTAGATGTGAATCTGCTGCCTCTTGGATATCAGGAACCAGGCTCCAGCATGGATACTGGGCATGAGCTCAGGCCTCTTTCCATCTGGATCTGCTTCTCCTCTGAGGAGGAATTTGAACAGGGGGTATGAGAATAGTCCCAACCTCAGAGGGCTGTTTGGAACATTATGTGAGTCTGCAAAGTAGTGCTCCTTAAGCTGTAGCTCTAGTGGTGTCATTTACAGGGCCACATGTAGACCAAGCAGCTTGGAAAAGTGTGAGGACAGGTGCATTTTATGCACTTTGTTTCTGCAGAGCTGGTCAATGAGTAGAGAATGTGCCGACCGCACTGATAGCATTTTATACAGACAAGCACATGGTGACTTTGTAGATCAGGGTCAGAGCCTTCTCTGTTTTTTTTTCACTATGTCACCCTCCTTTGAGTTGTGTGGTGTCACAGCTCACAGCAACCTCCTACTGTTGGGCTCAAGCTATTCTCTTGCCTCAGCTTCCCAAGTAGCTGGGACTACAGGTGCCCACCACAATGTCCAGCTACTTTTTGGTTATAGTTGTCATTGTTGTTTGGCAGGCCCGGGCTAGATTCGAACCCGCCAGCTCTGGTGTATGTGGCTGGCGCCTTAGCCGCTAAGCTACAGGTGCCAAGCTAGGGCCTTCTCTTACACATGCATTTGAATGGAAGGAATTTAGAAGTGTCCACTGGTTAACTGACACATGGGTGTTGTTGAGGTATAGCTCCGATTATAATCTTGAGGAAATTTTTTCAGTCTTTTGTTTTTCACTTCTTTGGCCTTTTGCATGGAAATGCTTTCTCTTTGTAGAAATTAGGAAGGTAAACCATATGAGAAGTAAATGACCACTTTGAGAAGCTATGAATGTGGCTTCACCAGGCGAGTGGTACGTGTTGCCAGTTCTCACACCTGGAGACTGCTTTTATTGGATGGAGCTTTCAAGAGAGGATGGGGACTCTGCTTGCCAACCATGTACCTTCTGGTGGTATCATGCATGACAAGCTGGCAACAGCCTCATCCCCTTCATTAAGGGAATATAAATAGAATCTTCTAGCACTTAAGTATTCTCTGCCTCTGAATCACTTTTACTGTCTTTGAATAATCTATTCAGGGTGGCGCCTGTGGCTCAAGGGGTAGGGCGCCGGCCCCATATACCGAGGGTGGTGGGTTCAAACCCGGCCCTGGCCAAAAACTGTCAAAATAAATAAATAAATAAATAAATAATCTATTCAATATTCTTGCAGTTATATTCCCTGCTCAGAGAGGATACACATAGCAGTTACAGAAATGGCAGCACTATTCCCGAAAGTAAGTCACTTTCTATACGCTTTGTTTAGATCCTTTTAAATGAACTGCAAGAAATTCATTATGATTTGTGTATTATATTAACCTTTTTGTAGCACACAGAATTTGTAAATATGCAAATAGTTGTTAGAGCTTTGAAATATTTTTGTTCTCTTTGAACACTGATGTTAATAAGACAAGGATGTACAATACAAGTTAAGGGCTAAAAGGCAGTGTTAATAGGATAAAATTTTATCTGAAATATTTCACCCATGTGGATTAATATTTTTCAAAAACTACCTCAAAATAGCATATCCTACTAAAATTACCTTGCATGCACTTTGACCTGTGAGTCAAAGCATTTTGGCATTTCTTAAACTGTGGGCTGCAGAACTAGGTGTGTGTAGAGCAGGCGTCCTCGAACTACGGCCCACAGGCTCACCTAAGACAGTTATCCAGCCTGCCGGGTGTTTTTGCTGCTGCTGCCTGTCTTGCTTAGCAGCCAGCTTGTCCTGGAGCCCACAGTCTGGCCCTCCAATGGTCTGAGGGACAGTGAACTGGCCCCCTGTTTAAAAAGTTTGAGGACCCCTTGTGTAGAGCATCCATCCATTGAGAAAGCACATGGCAAAACTGCCTTCCACTCTGTGCAACAGCTACAGTTCACAGTGACTGGTCGTGTTTTTCTGTTTAGAAACCCAAGTCTGACATGGTGAGGACTTCCCTTCGCTTGCTGACATCCAGTGCCTACCGACTCCAGTCAGAGTGCAAGAAGACCCTCCCAGGGGACTCCAGCTTATCCGCAGACGTCCAGCTGGTCACACAGCAGGTGATCCAGTGTGCATACGACATCGCCAAGGCTGCTAAGCAGCTGGTCACCATCACCACCAAAGAGAACAACAACTGACGGAGGAGTGCCACCCTGCTGTTTCCTAGGCTTTTTAAAGTCTGATTTCACATTTAGACATGGAACAGATTTTTACAAAAAACAAACATTTAATGACGGTTTAAAACTTTTTAAGAGAAAACTCAGTATTATTTTTGCATGTTTTCTAACAAATTTTCAACTATTAATTTAACCCACTTGCCTTATTTTGTGCCTGTTTGCCAGTTTAGTTGCTGATGTTCTGTTGTGTTGTCAAGGACTGTTGAGTTAATGATCATGTACGTCTAAAAGTACAGTTTCATTGTTTGAAATTTGTTAAAACTTTTCCAGATCTTAAAACTGCCTGCCTATTGCTAAAACTCTAAATGAGATTTTTGGTAAAGTAAAACATTTTCTTGAGAGAGTTGGGCAAAAAAAATATCAACATTATCTATTCCCTGCCAAGCATTGTGCAATAAGTGAACTTTTCAGCCTACTACAAAATCTCTAAGTTTGGGGTATCTCCAAGCATGTATGTAGAGAAAGGACTTTGCCACTTTCTAAAGGTAGTTTGACAGTCTCTCTCAAAAGGACATAATGAATTGATTCATTTCTTCTATCATGTTAAATATTCTGTTACTTAATTTTTTAATCTCGATCTTATATCTCTATATTTTACTATCATCCTGGAGTCAGATAAAGTGATCGCCTTCCATGGCATGTCACATTAGACCACATTCAGGGTAGGAGCATTACCTGTGTCATCACCCACGGTCAAGTGCTCTGCCTTACCCCTGTCAGCCAGATAGGTTAAATCAGACGTGCAGCGAAGGAAAGCGTTATCCTAACAAGCCATAGCTAATTTTGTACCACCCACTCGATATCATTGCCATGAACTATGAGGAAAAGAGGTGATCAACTCCCTGACATTCTCTTGTACCTTTTATCCAAATCTCAATTACTCCTGAACCCCTTACAGCTCTCTCACACAACCTGCTTCACATACTTTGTCATGGTTAAGGACCTCTTACAAGGTAAGATGTATACAGTCATCTGAGTTAGTTTTTCATCCATTACCTCACTGGTACTTAAAAATTGGACATCAACTTTCAAGAATTCCTTGGAGTGTGTGCTCTAGCTGGCCACCAGCTCTCCCAGAGTCAAGGAGACGTACACACTCAAGTGCTGCAGCCTGCTGGGAGTGTCTCTGATGATAGAGCACCTTCTTGTTCCTGGTGAGCGCTGCAGTTCTGTGTTGGTGTGGTGCAGACCCTGACCTGACAGAGCAGGTACACAGCACTGGGGAGGGGAGAGCTGGGGAACCTGTGGGCCACCCAGTAGGGACAGAGAAGCAGGTCTAGGGTTGTCAGAGCTTTGATTTTTTAAGAGATAGCTGAAAATCAGAAGGTTTTCTTTTATGTGCCATCTCTCCATTTATAAATTTTGCCACCCAATTTGAGCCTTTTCAGAAAATATGTGCCCGTGAGCTGTGGCCTCTTGGCTACTAGCTTCACAGTCTCTGCCCCAGGGCCCTATAAACTGTACTGTGAGGGCCTGGCTTCCCTGGACATACCTGGATTAGCCTCTGAGCATTACCTGTAATGTAGCTACCTTGCCCTGTGTGAAGTCACTGCCGCTCTTCTTTTTTTTTTTGAGACGGAGCCTCAAGCTATCCCCCTGGGTAGAGTGCCATGGCATCATGCTCACAGCAACCTCCAACTCCTGGGCTCTAGCGAGTCTCCTGCCTCAGCCTCCCAAGTAGCTGGGACTACAGGCGCCCGCC
>CAUYTI010051830.1:0-20195 GCA_963575145.1 Galago senegalensis | reverse complement strand
CCAGCTACTTGGGAGGCGGAGGCAAGAGACTCGCTTGAGCCCAGGAGTTGGAGGTTGCTGTGAGCTGTAATGCCACGGCACTCTACCCAGGGGGACAGCTTGAGGCTCTGTCTCAAAAAATAAATAAATAAATAAATAAATTTACAGTATTTATTGCCGAGGTAGGGTAACGTTCATTGAGAGGGCCCATATTTTAGTTAAGTTTAGTTTTTGGTTGTTGGCTACTTGTTTTCCTAGAGAGAAATCTTAAATCTTTTTCCAACTAATCTGAGAATAATATCATAGTAGACTGTGGTTGGATCAGCACATGGAAAAGTTGTGATTACACTGTAGTAATCCTTCTAAAGTGCTAGCAAAGTGAGTCGGTATTACGATTAGGTGTAAAGGACACTTTTATGGTCTCAGTGTGCCGGCAAAGTCATAGGGAGATGTTAGTTTGTGTTCAGTAAACAAGTTATATTTCTCAAGAGAGTCAGAATCTAATGGAAGCTTTGAAGAAGAGGTGTATGTTTATTTGGTGCTATTGACTTTGACATTTATTTTGAATTTTATAGTGTGTTAGAGGTTAGGTATTAGTTCAGCATTGCTTTTGCCGTAAGGATTAAATATGCAAAATATACCGCCCAATACTTTTTAAGTTAATAAATGCAAGGTCTTTGAACATAGTTGAAGATTGATTCAACTTCTGTTCATGTATTTGGCTTATGAAGCTCTTGTCTATTTAGCCTTTTTTATAAAGTCTGTTATTTTCTGGAAAATTAATTCTTAAGTTAGAAAATGTATGTGTCTCTGATAACAATTAAAGGTAATCCTGAAAGGAAGGGAAACTTACTTTTTTTTTTGAGAGTCTCATTTTGTCACCCTTGTTGGAGTGCTGTCACCCTTGTTGGATTGCTCACAGCAATCTCAAACACTTGGGTTCAAGTGATGCTTTCCCAAGTAGCTGAGACTATAGGCACCTGCCACAACACCTGACTGTTTTTTAGAGTTGGGGTCTTGCTCTTGTTCAGGCTGGTCTTGAACTCCTGGGCTCAAGCAATCCACCTGCTTCAGCCTCCCATAGTGCTAAGATTACAGGTGTGAGCCACTGTGCCCTGTGTTGGAACCTTACTTTTAAAGAAAAACAATTACTAAAATGTATTTCTCTTAGTATCAAATATTTTTATTGATATCAACTTAGAAGTGATCAAAATTTTCGCAAAGCTCTTGAGCTTAAAGTTGAGGTGTCCAAACACCATTTTGTTTCATCATCTTTCTTCACTATGGTGGGACAGAAGCAAAATGACCTCATCTGTCCTTAGTGGTTTGCATTTTGTGGTGAACATTATATTTTATTAAAAATAAACATATTCTATTCACAACCAGTCACATTTTATTGACTGCTCTCACAAAACAAACTCTGATGGCCTTTGTGGAACCCGCCTTCTGCCATTCTGTGTGGCATCTCCTGAAATGTGGTCTGTGTGCCAAGGGCCTCAGTTATCCAGGGATGCACCTTAAAGATGGATGTTCCTTAGTCCCATCCTCCCTGTGGGAGGGGCCCTGGAGCATGGATATTATATAAGTCTCCGAAGTAGATGTTATGCACATTAAATTCTGAGAACTCACTGTTCTAGAGCACAGAGGAGGTCAGGTGGAAGCTTTGGAGACAAATGGCTGGAAAGCCTGCCTGGCCCCTGGGTAGCTCTGTGGCCTGGGGAAATTCCCTAATTTCCTACATTCCCTCCTTGCTACTATGGGGATAAGAATAATTCCTACCTTGGGGCTGATGTAAGGATCAAATGAGATCAGGGGTAGAAATCTTTTTGTACTGCCTAGCACATGTTCAGGGTTCAATAAATACCAGTTGTATTTTAAGAAAAAGTGATTCTCTCTTCTTCTTATAAGTGTCCTCTCTCTTCTTCTTATAAGTGTCCTCTGGTCATTACATGTTAAATGCTGTGCTCAACACCAGGAAATAAAAAATAACTATGACATAGTCTTTACTTACAGTCTCCTAGGGAACCTGGTTTAAGTGTGTGGTGCTTTGTCTTACCACCCCCTGTCCCAGTCTGAAAATTTCAAGCTGTCAGAAAAGTTGAATGAATGATATGTGCATAAATATCAGTATGCTTTTCTCTGTGAAGATTCAGTGATTATTGACATTTTGCCACATTCGCTGCATTTCCCTGTCTTGATCTCTTTCTTGTCCCTGTCTGGCCAGGATGTGTCTCCCGTCCTCATCCGTCTCTGGGCTTGCTGGTTCATCTCTGCTTTGCTCTTTTCTTGACCCCCCTACTAGGTGGATCTTCATCTCGCATGGATTGTCTCACTGTCCCGTCCTGTCCTGCTATCTTTTTCTCTCTGGTTCTCTTGCTCTGCCTTTGTTTAATTAATTATTTGAAAGCCACTGTTATGAAACTTCATCCCAAGTACTTAAACGTGCATATTCTAAGAGTGAACAATTCTTCTTGCATATGACCAATATCTGTATTACACCTGAGAAAATTAGTATGTCCTGGATATTATATCTAGCTTTTATTCAGATTTTTCTGATGTTTTACAAAATATCTTTCATAGGTTTTTATTTTAATCCTCATATAGTATATTTGGCTAAGCCTTTTTAGTCTCTTAAATCTAGAGTATGTCCTCTCATTTTTTTAATGACAACTTTTGAAAGGCGTCCACGCCATGTTTTTCAGAAAATGTTCCACTTTTCATATTTCCCCATGCTTTATTTAGCTCATCCCTCTATCCCTTTATTGCATGTAAACTGGAGAGGTTTGAGTTATTTAGGTTAAGATGAAATCTTCATGAGTGCTGTCCTTTATGTAGTGCCATCTGGGGGGGCACACAGTGTCCGGGTGGTCCCATGTAGGTCGTTGCAAATTGCTGGATTTCTTCATTTTCAAACCTGCATTTTTGACCCTTACCATTGCTCAGTGCTCTGTGAAGTGTAACTTAGCCGCTTTGTGACCCAGCTGCTCCCCAGGATCCCCACATACCTCCTCTGGCTTGTAGTATATGTCAGTGGCCTTTGCATCAGGAATTACAACATGGTCATTTTTATGATCCTTTCCTTCCACTTACATTTATTAGTTCGTATCCCTCTTTAAAAAGGATTTTTCAGCCAGGTATAGGCTCATACCTGTAATCCTTGACCAGGGGTCCTCAAACTTTTTAAACAGGGGGCCAGTTCACTGTCCCTCAGACTGTTGGAGGGCTAGATGGCAGGCCTGGGACCAGTTGGTTGCTAAGCAGGACAGGCAGCAGCAGCAAAAATAGCCGGCAGGCTAGATAAATATCTTAGGCGGGCCGCATGTGGCCTGCGGGCCGTAGTTTGAGGACGCCTGGCCTAGACTCTGGGAGGCTAAAGCAGGAGGATCACTTAACATCAGAAGTTTGAGACCAGCCTAAGCAAGAGTGAGACCTGTCTCTACTAAAAGTAGAAAATTAGCCAGACAGCGTGGTGCATGCCTGTAGTTGCAGCTACTTGGGAGGCTGAGTAAGGAGGACCATTTGAGCCCAGGAGTTTGAGATTGTAGTGAGCTATGATGATACTACTATATTCTAGGTGGGGCAACAGAGCAAAACTTTGTCTCCAGAAAAAAAAAAAAAAGGAGTATTTTCTCTTTTTTCTTCCTCCTACTGCCCTGTTAACTTTTTCAGATTCAATGTTAGAATCAATAATAGTCATTAGTCTTATGGTGTAGACGTTTTTTCAGATTTGGCTGGGTGGAGCCCCTTCAAGCCAGCTGCTGTCCTGTGGGTCAGAGCCCCATCAGTAGTGCATCTGTGCCATTTAGCATTTAGTCTCCTGTTGGAGACTCATCTTTTACCTCTCTTGCCTGTCCCAAGATTTGTAATCAGCCTCGTCTCCAAAACTCCCTGGGTTTTTCAGCAGATAGTGGACTGTGGAAAGCATACCTGCTGCTGGAGTGTTACTCCTTCTGGGCCCTTTCAGTGGACAGACTGGGAAAGGTGTGTGCATAGTCCTGGTTCATGCAGGGTGTGTGTGAGACGTACGGTAGAAATCACGAGTTTGTGCAGATACTCCCAGTTCACATTTATCAGGGGAGAGCTTTGTCTTTGCTCTTTTACACAAGTGTTTTCTCTCTCATCACTCACAGGGAAAGTCTTGGCTCCATTATGTTCGTGTATTTACTGTTTGCTTTATCCTAAGAAATGCAGTCAAGTCCTCAGTTAACATTGTCAGTGGGTTTTTGGAAACTGCAACTTTAAGCAAAATGATATATACCAGGTTTTCCACTAACATTGTTTTGTTTAATGCCATTAGTTAGAAAGTTGAGGGAAAAATAATTTTGTTATTTATCATTTCATCTAAAATTGTAGTTTTAAAGAACATACTGATGATGTTGAGTGAGGACTCACTATATGTAAGAGTTGGAAAGTTATCACTATTCACAATAAACAGATTGAATAAAAAAAATGAGATTTTATTTGTCTTTTTTGTCCTTAAATATATTCCAGAGTGTAGAAGTTGAAAATTATTTGAAGTAATTCTTTGCTTATATTACCAATTTGATATATAATTAATTTGTTTCTATTTACATTGCTGGGATTTACCCTTTACATTATTTGCTTAAATTTTGAATAAGGAAAACATTTATAGGGTTCAAAAGTTAAAACTATGTTTAAAAGATATATAGTCCAAAATTTTCATGCTGCTCTTTTCATAGCTTTTTCCTGTAGATAACCATTTTTATTAGTTTCTGGATTTTCCTCCTTTTTTCTCTTCTAGAAACATGTTATTTCTAGAAAATAATTATTTTTTTATATATTCATATATGTATTATATAAATAATATGTAATATTATAACCCTTTCTGCTACATAGAAATATTTTATATACACTGTTCTGTATTTTACTCTTTCAACTTAAGAGTTAGTTTCTAGAAATATTTTTCTTGGTTCAGAGAGATTGTCCTCCCTTTGAGCTCCATTGTACTCATTTGTGGCTGTGCATAGTACAGGTCCCACCAGCCCCTACGGGTGGACGTTGAGGTGCCGCCATGAGTAACACATGCTATCTTTAGGATAGATGCCTAGAAGTGGTTGTTGGGTCAAGGTTTACATAAATTATTAGATATAAAATTACATACATAACTTTATTAGATATTAACGCATTCCCCTCCATAGTGGCTGTACCTTTTGGCCTTCCACAGGTAATAACACATGTGTCTGTTCACAGTCTTAGCAAAAAAAAAATTGTTGTCTCCCGTTAAGGTTTTTCTAGTCTGATAGTGAGAATTGGTACCTCATGGTAGCTTTTATTTTTATTCCTCTTCTGAGTGAAATTGAGCACTTATGTTCATTTTCATTTTTTCTGTTCAGAAACCTATTTGTAGGTTTCTCTAAACTGTCTCTTCAAAGGTTTTATTTAGTAAGGAACTATTAGTAATATTTTCGAGCAGTAAATGCTCTTTACTATAAAATAAATTGTCACCGTTATCTGGCTCTTTTTGTGCCTAATTTTTCTTCTCTTTATCTTTAATTAGGTGAGTTATATTTAGAATCTTCTGAAAAAGACTTTTTCTGTTTAAGTAAATATTGTATATTAGTTATTGAAAATAATTGATTTAGATATAAAGTTATTTTGTTTGAGTAAATACAGAGTGACACCAGAATACCAGTTTTATTCTGTATTTTATGTATCTGTGATTAAAGGCACAGTGCTTCAAACTTATGATTTATACATTTGCCTTTGTAGAAAACTAAAGTATGTGGTAGAAGTACGTAGCAGGACTCTGGTGATGAGTATATATGGGAGGTGTCTTTCATAATGATGTTAGGAAGTGATTACAGTTGAATTTTAGTATCAGTTACTGAGTTGACTGCTATTGTAGTAAATTGGTTTTAAAATTAGAGTGAAATGGAAACGTTAGCTAATTGCCTAGAAGCTTAGCTGTGTAGGAGTTAGAGTACAGAGGAACAGATGGGTCCGTTTAAATTATAGAAATAATCATGGTGGATTTCAGGAATGTACCTATTGGTTTTAGTTGTGAAGAAGCAAGCCATCTTTTATGGGATGTACTTAAAGAATGATGTCTTCTGTAATTAATGGGATAGAGGGATGAGAATATTTAAAGCTCATAAGATTATTTATATAAAGATGCCAAATATATAAAATAGCTGTAATCTTCATAGTACATAGTATCTATAGGTTAAGTGGTGGCTCTTATTTCTGGGGGGAAGTACAAATACTTACTATTATGTTTAACCACATTTAATTTAAAAAAACCACCAGCAGTTGGAATTTTATCTATTGCTATTTAGAACAGATTTCATCCCAACTTTGATAGAGGAATCCATGGCTGACTAGTGCTGTGACTGAAGAAAGATACTTCCCACTTTTCTTTTTTTCCATCCTCATTTTATTGACTTCTGAGAGGTCATAAAAAGAAATGGGTGTCCCTTCTCTGGGTGGGGAGTAGGTACTGTTTGCCCTGTCGACACCTGTAGCCTTCTTCTATCAGAAGAAGATAACTGACAGACTTTGCAGAAGAGAAAATGTTTGCCGAACCTTGACCTTGGTTACCTACTCTACTCTCACACTCTCTGATTCTTGATATATCTATTTAAAACAAAATGTATAAAAATACGAACAAATTGGAAAATACTTAGCAATATAAAATTTAGTTCTTTATATTCATTGCATGTCTTCTCAAAATATTAGATGGTCTTAGAATATTTTAAAATTACCAAGAATTGTATCCAAACATAATTTTGTAGAAATACTTACGTAAAATCATAACAGTACTTCTGTATATAAAGCAAAGCTCCTTTTAGCTATTTTTGTTTCAGAATTTAAAAGTTGGCGCTTGTACGTTAGCATTATGAAATACCTGTCTCAGTGTTAACTGGTAACTTCAACTCTCCAGAACCTGCCAAGGAGCAGGAAGCAAACAGAACTAGACTCGGATTTGCTGAGTATTGTCATAAATGTCACAAGAGAAACCTTTGACTTCTTATCAGTGTTTATGGGCTCTTATCTTGTAAACACCTTATTTGGTTTCCCAGCTCACAGTAGGTTAGAAGCAAGCAGTCCCAGAACAGGAAGGATGAGGAGGGACAGTGACAGCAGAAGATGTGCTGTCAGCAGCAGTGAGGGACCTGGACGGGAGGGCAGGAACCAGGAAAACTTCTGAAAAAACTTTTATGATAGAGTTTTTTATGTAAGGTTAACAGTTTAAAATTATAAGAACAGGGCAGCGCCTGTGGCTTAAGGAGTAGGACGCTGGCCCTATATATCAGAGGTGGTGGGTTCAAGCCCGGCTTTGGACAAAACTGCAAAAAAAAAGAACAAAAATAATTCATAAACACAAAAGTGACCCCCAAATTCTCTGCACTATAGAAACAAACCCACAAACTTTGTCTCTGAGCATGTTAAATTCAGTTCTACCCATGAAATGGACTTAATATCACTTAAATCAACAAAGTCATTGGGTGGATAACATAGTGGAGATTGTATATTTGAAAACATTTAGCACTATATCTGGTCCCGAGTATTTGCTGAAAAGATGTTAGCCATTAGTGGACTCTTTGCAGTGTTTTGAATCTCACTAGTTAAGCTGTCTGTGTTCACTGTACTTACATTTTTTTGTTGTATTTCATTCAAAATGTCAAATCCACTCCTGTTTATATGTAATCTGCAAATCTAAAACACTGTGAAGACCTTGAAAGAACTCTTTTAACCAAAATAACTGACCCAAATGGACATTAGGCTTCATAGAATCTTAACCATACTTTGTGCATTGTTCGCTATTTTAATGTTTTATTAGAATTGCAAAGATATTTCATAGTGAGGTGCTGTCCCAGACCTCTTAGTAGAATTATGTGGTGTGGACTCATATTATCTTTCCAAAATCGAAGAAATTCTGAATTCCAAGAGATACCTGCCCCAAGAGTTTTGGAAGGGAGGTTATGGACTTTGGGGTATCTTAGGTAGAATTATACTGAGTTGAAAGAATAAATTCCATATGATCTTGTTTAATGGGAAGACAGTGTAGATACTGAGCGTTTGCTCCTTTCAGAAGTGCTGATTGAGCTATAACCTGATCTTGTTCTCTTTCCTTCCTTTACAGCAAAATGAGAAGGAAAGCTTGTTGAAGGAGAGAGATCACATTTTGTCGACTCTGGGTGAGACAAAGCAGAACCTAACGGGGCTTTGCCAGCAAGTCTGTAAAGAAGCAGCTCTCAGTCAAGAACAAATCCAGATACTCGCCAAATACTCAGCCTCAGATTGCCCACTTTCATTTTTAATTTCTGAAAAAGAAAAAAATACTCCTCGTGGTGAACTTTCTTTACCATCAATTTTTAGTTTGTCTAATGGGCCTCCAGCTGTGCTGCCCCCTTGTGCCAGAGGAGAAGGTGAGTCCCGCTGTGCTGAGAGGCAGGAGTCACAGCCGCCGCCTCCAGCCACCTCTGAGCAAGCTGGGCTTGGGCAACAGTGCCGTCAGAGTGGCGGCATATCAGATTTCTGTCAACAGATGACCGATAAGTGTACTACTGATGAGTAAACTTTTAGACTTTTCCTTTAGACCATGTAATTTTCTACTGAAGTTTTGGCATAGTCTTGAAAGCTAATGTTTTCATCTTTCGTTTAACAATACTGTTTTTTTGCCCTAGTCATTGCCATAAGGGAATGTCTCTTAAGCCAACCTCATTTCTCCTTGATTTCTACAACAGACACAGAAATAACTTTGCCTCTCAGATATCCCTCCTCCCCAAAAAATCACATGTGAAAATGTAGTAAGCATTTTAAAATTTATATTTTAAAGAATAACTTGTAATAATTTACAATATTTAAAATAGGAGAATGAAAACTGCAGCGTATCAGTGTAAACTGTCAGCAAGTAGTTCTTACTAGAGAACTGGCCTGCAGAAGTTTAATAGTCTAGCCTCTTTTGCAGTATATTTCTTTAAAAGAAAATTACTTCCCAAGCATTGCTAATAGAGTTCTATTCTACAAAGAAATAGGATGTCGGCTACTGGAAATATTTGTGTAGAGCTTCAGTGTGAAAAATAGGTCATCTTGCCAGAATCCTAGAGCTTTGCCATTTGGCTTCTACTAAAACTAGTAACTGTGGGAGGCTAAGTGGACAGGTGGTTGGCCTAAGGTGCGGCTTCTCAGTATGGAGTCCACAAATTCTAGCTGCATGAACAGTAGATGAGTCATTTTCCCTCCCTTCTCTCTTCAGTCTCTATCATATTTGGGCCTGTCACGGACTTATTTCCTGATGTGATGTTCTTACCCTTTGGAAGAAGAAATAGGACTCAGGAAACAGTAGTGTGAGTGCATGCACTGGCAGCATTGTCTTAGGCTCCCTAGAATTCAGGGGAGGACACAAGGCTGTTGACTCTTCCTGTGTAGGTCAGTAATACAAGAAAGCCAGGCGTCAGGGGGAAGGAGACTTGCCATTTGCCAGGAGAGTAGCTCGTTTTTCATTCTGTTCTTGAAGTCCTGTGGTTTACTTGTAAAAAGCATTATTATAGATAAAAATGTATCTACAACAACTTTGCAGGTTTGTGAAGTAGGATAAAACTCAATCTTGTTCTGTTGTGGGTTTGCATTTGGAAACCAGGTTTAATCCTTTCTCTTTTCCCCAGATGTGGTATTGTGCGGCACGGCACACAAGTCATTTTGACTGGGGCATTTAGAAATCAGTCTTTGTGTTTAGTCGATCCTGTTACAAAATAGATATATAATTTGAGTTCCTATTCTATAACCTTTGGAGTGGTTTTTAGCATTCTGGAATGATATGCTTGTTTGGGAGTCAAATGAAAGCTATGGACTTTCAGCAATTACAAAAATACATATATTCACATTCATATAAACATTTGCAGACCCCAGTTTTAAAGAGTACAAAGAAGTTTATAGTGTTTGGAATAAAAAGTACTTTTCACCAAGATCAGACCCCTGAGAGAGAGATTTCTGTGGACTACATACACCCTAAGCCTAGTGAAGGGCTTGTCTAGCTAATGTGGGCACTGACCACCCACTAGGGATGGATGAGTCTGAAGAGATTAGGCCTTGGCCATGAGTGTCTCTCGGGGACAGTCTTCATGTCTCAGAGAGGTTTGTCAGACGTGTTACCCTTCTGATCACAGCGTGGAGAGGGAGGATATTGCTAGTATATTTCCACTGCTTAGTATGTTATCTTTGTTCTTAGTTGTAAGAGGAAAATAGTTGAGCTTGTTTATTTTCTAGTGGTTTTCATAAGTATACTCAATTTATCAGGAGGGATGATAATTCTACAATAATGTGTCCCACACTGCAAAAGAATTATTTGTGTGTGTACATGTATCTCCCCATGTAGTTATTTCCTTGATATTTGTAATTTTAAATTTCAACTTCACATTATAAAATAATATAAAAACTTTTCTGGTTTACAAAGTGTATATCTTATACAAGCCAATGGAATCCTTGATTTCCTACCTCAATGTACACTCAGCTGTTTGTCATATCAGTTTGTGTATATGCAAATGTCAAATAATATTTTGCTTTAATCGCCACTGTAAATACTTGCTTTGAAATGTTGCCATTTTTCGATAAAACCTAGTTGTATTTAGAGCTTAAATATAATTTTTAAGGCACTTGGTTAAAATTTCTCTTGACCTATAAACAGTTTAGCATTAAGCGTTTATTTTAATGATATTTGATTATTGGTAAAGTGTAATATTTCTCAAAATTTAGCATTACTTTTAACAGCCAGCATGTAATACAAGTAACTACACTACCTCATATCTACATGATTTTCAAGTTGTAATACAGATGGATAGGTAAAAACATTATTATTTTTGTCTTTTGGCCATAAGGTGGGGAAGTTTTCTACATATTGCATAGCATTATACATTTATGCTTATTTTAATCTTAACTTCTAAAGAAGTTTTTTATAAGAAAGTTTGTTTCAAAGCAATATATTTTTTTGAGGCTGCCGAAGACAAATGAGAGGATTATGTGTATACAGTGTATGCCTTTTCCTTCATGCAGAGTCTTGAAAATGGTGTTTTCAGTTTGTATATTGCATATTTACATGATCATTGCTCCGTATTTGATGAACTGGTCTTCTCAATGATTGGTGATTTTTAAAAAGCTGTTATAACTAATTCAGTAAAATAACATTACCTTAAATTTTTTTTATTTGAATTCTGTAACAACAGCAATTCATTTGTTAAATTGTTACATTCAGAACAACTGTGGATACAGTCTTGGTTCTCCATCTGTAAGTTTTATAGCAATTTACTACAGCTTAATGCTTAACCGATTTTAAATAAGGAATTAAATATATTTGATGCAGCAGACGATACAGGTTGCAAGTGGATGCTCAGCCACGTTGGCAACTTGGGAAGAAAAGAAAGAAATGGCAATGGTATAATGAATTCTCAGGTGAACTTTTTTCAGTTATAAAACATCTATTTTGAATTTGTAAATATTTTAAATGTTTTATTAAGGCATGTAATGAACTATTCTTTGAAACTCGTTGAGTAGGATGAAAATTTAAAGCCATAGCAGTAAAAAATGGCATACTGATTGTAAAATAAACAGAAATAATACTGTTTTTTGTATCTTTCGTAATGATTTTCTAACAACGCAATAAAACCACTAAACTTAGAATATCCATGTCCTATTAAAACCACGTTTCATTAAAAATATACTTTTGTAGTATTTAATTTACATTTTCTTCCTAATGTGCTTACCCAAATGTAGCAAAACTACAAATGTTAGATGTTGGTGATAAATTGACAGTTAAATAAAATTCTCTACAATTGCTCCTAACTGAATAGAGTTGTACGTTCCATTTTCATTTTCCTACCTCTTCCGGATATACCACTTTGTCTTTTGATAAATAATTGGTATGATTGGTTTTTAGGAAGGAATGTTATCTTGGTTGATTATAATGCCTTAAAAAAAAATCCCAGCAGTCAGGTATTTTTAGGAAGCACAAATTTTAGCCTTGCTTTTGATTTGCTTAATTTTAATCTTCAGAGAGCTATATAGAGGCTTTTTAGGGGTATCACTTCTTAATTTTTAAAAACTTGTCAGGTGAATTCACTCCACCATATTACATTCTGACCAGGTGCCTCAGTGCTGTTGGCTATCCAGGGCCTGGACTTCTGATCTGGTCATAGTGACACTCAACTGGGAACATCTGTGACATCTGACAATTCCCAGAGACACCAGTAGTTGGGGTGGAATATAGGCTATGGTATCCAGTGGACAGAGGCCGGGGATGCCACTGCCAAACTCCCTATAGTGCACGGGGTGGATCCCATAACAAAGTATCACCCAGTGGACCATGCAGTCACGAGAAGGTCTGACTGTCCCAGCGATGGCATCAAAATGACTGTAAAAAAGTCTTAGGTGTGTGGGGCCATGTGGTGGCTAAGTGTGGAATTTTACCAAGGTGTAAAATACTTAAGTCTGAGTTGGAAGAAGAATGGTCTCTGGGGAGAGAAGGCCACTGGCACAAATGAGTCTGCTGTGTTATGGAATAGAGAGGGTGGTTTCACAGTGGGGGAAGGAAGAGGAGCTTAACCAAAACTCTATGAGGACAGGCTCTGCTCTGTTCCAGTCTCTTGCATATTGCCCTGTACAGATTGGCTGTGTCGCCAAGGCCTGAGGTCAGACTGTAAAGGCTGTAAGAACATCAGAAGTATAGGTGGCAGGTGTTGAGCGTTTGAGGCTAGTAAATAGCACCCTCTCCCTGGCCAGAATTTTGAGCTATTTGATAAAAAGGTGACGGTTAAATCCATAAGACAGGTAGAGGCCAGGTTGGAGCAAGGGATTCCTGACTATTTAGTTAAGTGAATTTGCTAGAAGTGATTTCAGGGATTAGGTAAATTTACCCATCCAGGCAGTCAACCCCAGCCTGCCCCCAAAGGGGTGGAGCCCCTGGAGGAACAAGAAAATCCACAACTGTAAAGGAGGGAAAATTTAAGACGGGTGGGCTGAACCAAGAGGACTTACTCTTCAAATTTACTAATCAGAATCAAAGAAGCCAGGAGGGTGTGTAGGTGAAAGGCCTTTCTTTCCCCAGATATGTGGATTGGGGAAGGGTCTTCCTCTTTTACACTCCCCAGCTCTAATTTCTCATGACACTCTGGCCCACTACACAGCCTGGAGGAGGTGACAGCATTTCCAGAAGGTAGATCTTTTGTCAGAGGAGAGCTCTTACTTCTGAGAGCTCTTACTTTATAAGTGGATAGTAGCTACTTGGCTCAGAAGGCTGTGAAATGAATCTAACAATATGCCAATAAGTAAATAAATTCAAAGGCTCCTCTTTAACAAAGACTAAATAACTTCTATTTCCCATCCCCAATTCATTCCTGCCTTCTTGCCCCATACAGTACATCAGAGACTCTGCCGTGAGATCAAATTCCAACATAGATTCCTATATGAAAATGGATGAGAGATAGTCCAATAATAAAATGCTAGCAATGTAATGATATTCCAAATTTGAATAGAGATATCCTATTACTCAACTTGGGGAAAAATAATTTAAAGTTTAAAGCCCTTTGGATTTAAGAAATCCAAAGACATCGAAGTCTAAAGGACTTAAATCAAATGATCTCATACATCTGAGTCCGAAGAATAAAAACTTGATGAAAAATAAAATCCACAAGATACCTTGCCAGATTTCTCCTTTGGATTGGACTTAGCCAGAGGTATCATTGGCTGGGTGTAGTGGGGTTGTAGCTGCTGAGTGTCCTGATGGGGCAGTTCCTGTGCAGCCCCAGCAGGAGCCTAGTGCAAGGCTGTCTTTGATGTGCTCCCTTTAGAGTCTGAAGTATGACCACAAAATTATCATACCCTTGACCCCACAACCACACTTGTTGCAAAATAAGCCAATTTCCAGGGACTAAAGTGGTTCTCGCAGACAAAATTTGTCTCCCAAACTCAGTACCTAGTGCTGCCAAAGACCATAGTACAAACTCAGTGGTATCCAAAAATGCCGAAATCTTCCCAGAGGTGCCAGTGTTCTTGAGCTCACAACCTGTGACCTAACCTCTATTGGAGGACTCCCAGAGAGCACTTAATTTGGTCTTATGCATTGGTCATTTCTAGGGGTAGGACTTAACCTTTGAGTGCTGCCTGTTTTGTACAGTTGGTTTCTGGCACCTGAGACTGACTGAGCCAGGGCTCCCTCTAGGGGCTCTCGCCCACATTCCTGCGTACCGGCACTTTTAGTTTAGGCCTATGAATGTTATCTCCTAGGGAATTTTTTTTTTTAAAATAGATTTAAGCAATCCAGACTCAACTATAGATGAGCCACGTGAGTCCAGGGCTTGGTTGCTCCACTGTTCACTCCTTGGGCTTGAATGCAGAACAGAACTTGGAGCAGCCTGTGTGGCATGGGCTACACTGGCCTGGCTCTACCGCTTTAAAGGTGGACCTTACCAGCTGTCTGCAGTACTTGGGAGCCCAGCTGTATTGAAAGTAGTTGAAAAGCAGCACGTATTATTCTTCCCAGGTACACTTAAAATGCCTGGGAAATCTCCTTTTTCCCTGGAAACCACGGCAGTTGTGCCTTGAGGCTACCCTCTACCTTGAGTAGCCTCAAGGCTGTCTGTTGCTGCTGGTCTGTGCTGCTGATGTTGGAGAGAAATCCTGCAGGCCCGCTGCCCACAGTTTAATTTATGCCACATTGCGCCACTTTCTACATCCTATTACAGTGGATGTGTCAGAGGAGGAAGTGCAGGGATTTCTGCTCGCTGTGTGGCAGATCACAGATTCTAGAAAGTGGCATTGACAGGCATCAGGAAAGCTGAGACAGGGATATTCACCACTTTCCTCCCCCCAGATGCCACTGAGTGTCCTCCCCATGGTTAGGGCACACCAGGTGCTGCAGTCTGGGAATTTAACTTCTCCTGGGATGACTGCTTTAATGGCTAGCAATTGGCTTGTTTTCAAAAGAGGTGGCACAAATGCCATGATAACCTCAGGTGCATCTTGTTATTAGGGCTGAGTCAGATTAGACACTTGGCATTGAACTAGTTCAACTTCTGTGCACCTGAAACAACATCACTTCCTGTGAGAGGTGACCTGCTCCTCTGCTGAGGTCCTGGTGTGTCACTGTCCTATGAGAGGTGACCTGAGACTCTGCTGAGGTCCTGGTGTGTCACGGTCCTGTGAGAGGTGACATGTGTCTCTGCTGAACTCCTGGTACATCACTGCCCCTGCGAGAGGTGACCTGCGCTTCTGCTGAGGTCCTGGTGTGTTGCTGTCCTGTGAGAGGTGACTTGCTCCTCTGCTAAGGTCCTGGTGTGTTGCTGTCCTGTGAGAGGTGACCTGCGTCTCTGCTGAGCTCCTGGTGTGTCGCAGTCCTGTGAGAGGTGACCTGCTCCTCTGCTGAGGTCCTGGTGTGTTGCTGTCCTGTGAGAGGTGACTTGTGCCTCTGCTGAGGTCCTGATGTGTCGCTGTCCCTGCAAGAGGTGACCTGTGCCCCTGCTGAGGTTCTGGTGTGTCACTGTCCCAGCGAGAGGTGACTTGTGCCTCTGCTGAGGTTCTGGTGTGTCACTGTCCCAGCGAGAGGTGACTTGTGCCTCTGCTGAGCTCCTGGTGTTTTGCTGTCCTGTGAGAGGTGACCTGCATCTCTGCTGAAATTCTGGTGTGTCACTGTCCCAGTGAGAGGTGACTTGTGCCTCTGCTGAGGTCCCGGTGCCTTTTGCTCAAAGATGCTCACTCAACCTTTTCAAAGGCCTCGTAGGGCAATTTGGACTCCACAGAAACTCACGCTCTGGGGGTAAAATACCATAAGCCACAGTGACCCTCCACATTCAAAATGAACACAGATGCTTTATAACTGCTCACCTAGACCAATTTCACTGTTATGAAAACCTGCCTGGCCAGGTAGAAGCCTCCACACATAACATTAAAATGTCTCAGCCTCCATGGTGCACCATGGCTCATGGGATTCCTAATCATATGTATACACTATTATGGTCTAAATTATATTCTTCTCTTTATGATTTTTCATTTTTTAGTGTCTCTGAACAATGCTCTCCAAATGTTGTTTCCAAAAGAGCATTTCATATTCATTTCCTGAGTTTTGAACAATTTGAGACATAAAACAAAGGAATGGTAGATGGAAAACCAAAATATAACCTCAGTTACTCATAAAGGAGTTGCTTAGCTGCAGTTGGTCCCCATTCCCTAGGCCATGGGCTCATACCAGTCTGTAGCCCATTAAGAACTGAGCCCCACAGTGGGAGGTGAGCAAGGGCCAGGGAGTGAAGCTTCATCTGTATTTACAGCCGCTCTTCTTTGCTGGCCTCACTGCCTGAGCTCTGTCTCCTGTCACATTGGTGGTGGCATTAGACTCTCACAGAGCATGAACTCTATTGTAAACTATGCCTGTGAGGGATCTAGGTTGCATGCTCCTTATGAGAATTGAGTGCCCCACCACCCTTTGGTCCATGGAAAAATTGTCTTCCCTGAAACCAGTCCATGGTGCCAAAACAGTTGGGGACCACTGGCTTAGAGTGAGGACCTAGTGCAAACTCCAGATCTAGGCAACTAGGTTTTCTCCCTGTTTTTAAAGGGAAGTTGGTTGTCCCTGTTCCCAGGTTTCCATGAAGACAGATCCTCCTCTAGGAAGCAAGTACATTGCCTCTACTCTGAGCAGCATGCTGTGGTTGGGCAGGGATCGGGAGAAACTGGTGCTATTTGGGAACAGACATATTCCGAGAGGAAGAATGACCATGCTGGGCAGGAACAGCTAGTTATGCTTCCCACAGGGCATTGCGGTTGTCCAGAGACAAGGTGAGCAAAGAGGCTAAGGGAAGATCTCCCAGCTGCAGAGTAAAGAATGTAGAGAGCAATGTGTGGACCTCATGAGTCTAGAGGTTTTGAGAAGTTTGCAGGAAGAAAAACAGCACAGAAGAGGTGCATTCTGTCTGGAGAGGGGTTTATGTCCATTTGTAGGGATCCCAGCTGATGCAAACCTAGAGAAGTCTCTGGAGGAAGGGTGCTGTGCTGATGTGCTCCCCGTTTCCATGGAAATGTTGCTCGTAATGAAATAATGAGGAAAGAGGAAGATGGCTAAATGATTCCAGGTGATGGGCATGATGTGCATTGGGTTGGGCTTTCCATTTTGGGGATGTTCACCAACTTCATCATCACAGAAGCAAGCAAATTGAATATGGACACATTGCTCTGATACAGGAATTAGTTAAAATTCCTAGAAACATCCCTCTCCAGAGGCTAAGTTCAATATTTGTGAGTTCAAGTTACGGAGTTGCCTTGAAGAAAAATCATGTAATATGTGTGTCTTGCATGACTTTCTTTTGGGGTAAGATTCTGAATCTCTCCCTTTTTGCCATGAATTCCAAGATGCCTGGAAGCTTTGGGAACAGACTTTGTTGGAAGGGGTCCACATGTTTACATTATGAGCTGTTCAAGAACACAGTAGTCTCTTTTGTGAGACATCTGTGTCCTTTTTATGCTGTTGTGTAAGAAAAATTGTGTCAGTAGTAAGAAAGACTTTAGAAGTAGGAAGACCAAATACTGTAGCAACTAAACTAGTCGTAGTTAACTTGGAACTGATTATGTTTCCTCTTTTTTTGTTTGCTTGGAATCACAGAGAAGATTTGAGGACCACTTCTACCTACATAGGACATTATAGGCCAATGTGCTTTAAAATTATTTCTGGCTTTATTTTATTTTCCAGTTCCTCTGTAGTGTTCATATTAATTCATCACATATAATAGTTCAATCAAGTGGTTAGATTTAAGATATAAAAAAAGAGCAGTTTTTCTATTTATCAGCAATTTGTTAGAAAATACCTTGATAAGGAAGATTTCTCATATATAATGATAAGAGCAAAACTGCCATTTCTGGAAATAATGCTGGTGAAAAATGGTTGGAACTTACTTAAAATACATTGAAAACCTATTTTTGTGAGATATAAAATATAGAGAATTATACCATATCCCTATTCTGCTCTGGTAGCCATGACAAAATATTACAGACTGGGGTGCTATGATCTGAATGCTTATGCCCCCCCGTCAGTTCATATGTTGAAATCCTCACACCCAAGGTGATGGTATTTGGAGGTGGGGCCATTAGGAGTTGATAAGGTCTTGAAGGTGGAGCCCCTATAAATGGAATTAACACTCTTATAAAAGAGAACTCAGATAGCTGCCTTCCCTTCCACCACATGAAGACTCAGTGAGACCTTGCCATCTGGGAGGAAGCTGTCTCCACCAGACACTAAATTTGTCAGTGCCCAATCTTGGACTTTCTAGCCTCCAGAATAGTGAAAAATAAATTTCTGTGGTTTAAGCCACCTTATCTTACTCTGTTCAGGTTGTTATAACACAATACCATAGACTGGGCAGTTAATAAATAACATTTATTTCTCACAGTCTGGGGGCAGATTTAGCATCTGGTGAGGTCTCTCTTCCTCCCTTGCAAGTGGCTGCCTTCTTGCTGTGTCCTCGCATGGCCTTTCTTTTGTGCATGTGATGTGAGGGAGGAGTCTCTGATATTTCTTCCTCTTCTTATAAAGATACCAGTGCAATGGGATCAGGACCCCATGCTCTTGACCTCATTTAACCTTAATTACCTCCCTGAAATGACATGAAGGTTATGTTGATCAGTTTGATGAAAATATTTCAAATTGTGTATGAAAATACCACGCTGCGCTCCATGATTGCATTAATGTACACAGCTATGATTTAATAATAAAAAAAATACCAAAAAAAAAAAATTACCTCCCTGAAATGCCTATCTCCAAGTAAAGTCACATTGGCATTAGGGCTTTAACATGATCAGTTTTAGGGGGAGTATAACTTAGTCCACAACAAAGGGATACCATGAAGATGTCAGCTATAGCCAAATAAAGAAATTTCTAATTAAAATTCAAATAAGATCACTTCTCTGTCTTTTGACTAAGATCAGTATAAGATTCTAATAAGATCTTTTGTGACTGACAGCGGATAAGGCATTCATTCACATTACTATCAAAAAAATTTCAGATTATAGTTAAGTGGTAAAAAGTCAAATTACAAAAAAATAAAGCACTAGTAAATCTTTTCTCAAGCCTTTGAAGATGCCAGTACTTTTTAAATATAGAAATAATGGGAATAAAATTATATGAAATATTTTAGTAGATAGAAGTAAAACAATTTTGCATATTTAAAGAAGAGAAATTAAAAATAATCAAACAGCCATAGTAACATATGGGAAAACATGTTGGCATTCCATGTTTATATTCAGGGCTCCCTTTCTGTTGGCTTAATACCATATAATTGCTTCCTTTTTCTCTTTCTGAATTATGTAAAATACATACAGATAACATTCAAGGGCATGCCTCTGTATTTTAGTGTATGTGTTTGCATGTGTAATGCTGTCTAATATGCCCTGTGTGTTTGAGAGAGAGTTTGTTTGGTTAAGTAAGGTGCAGTGTGTGAGCGTGGATGTGGAATTTGTTCTTTAAATAGTCTAATCCCATATGGTGTTTTCTCCTAGAAACTATCATGAGGATCCCCATGTCTCATGGAAATTGTGTTATATTGGGCTAGGGAGAGAAGAACATGGGGTGGGGTGTAGTTTAGTTCATTTGGGCTGCTGTAACCAAATACCATAAACTAGGCGACTTATAAACAACATATTTGTTTCTCACAGTGCCAGAGGCTGGGAAGTCCAAGATCAAGGTGCAGCAGATTCAGTGTCTGCTGAGGACCTACTTTCTGATGCACAGACCCCACATAGTAGAAGGGGCAGAGGGTGTCTCTGGAACCTCTTTTACAAGAATACTAATCCTGTTTATGGGGGTTCTGTGGGGTAAACCTCCACAAAAATTAAATGAAATGTGCTCTTTTAATTCCAGAAACTGAGCAAAAAGACTTGTATTATGCGCTTTTGTCGAGGCCCTAAACAATTTGGGAAAACACAGTGGGGCCCTGCAGGCCAGGCCTAACAACCTCCTACAGGGAACCCTGACTGTGTAGTCAAGTCAGCCTGCCAGATAAGGGTTGAAACCACCCATCTGTGCAGAGGACATGACTCAAAGGTTGATGTGAGTGAAAAGAAAAACTCCATTGTAATGATGTTGAGTAAAACACTCCATCTTAACTGCAGGATCTCCAAACCATAAGAAAACAGTCACGGAGCCTGTTTCTCGGAAATTTAATTGAGTACATAGAAGAGAAAGGTTTTACTCCTCTGTTTATCCTAACCTTTAACTTTAA
>CAUYTI010051829.1:0-25076 GCA_963575145.1 Galago senegalensis | reverse complement strand
TTTGAGACAGAGCCTCAAGCTGTCCCCCTGGGTAGAGTGCCATGGCATCACAGCTCACAGCAACCTCCAACTCCTGGGCTCAAGCGAGTCTCCTGCCTCAGCCTCCCAAGTAGCTGGGACCACAGGCACCTGCCACAATGCTTAGCTATTTTTTGGTTGCAGCCATCATTTTTGTTTGGCGGGCCTGGGCTGGATGCGAACCCGCCACCTTAGGTGTATGTGACTGGCGCCTTAGCCACTTGAGCCACAGGTGCTGAGCTGGTATATAATACCTTTAAGGATATCAGGAAATCATACTTCAGAGAGAAAGATGAAATTCCTTGGCATGGGAACTTTCCATCTTGAAAATGTATTTTTATTTTTTGAGACAGAGTCTCACTATGTCGCCCTTGGTAGAGTGCAGTAGTGTCACAGCTCACAGCAACCTCAATCTGGGCTTCAGCAATTCTCTTGTGTCAGCCTCCCAAATAGCTGGGGCTACAGGTTCCCGCCACAATGCCCAGCTATTTTGTTGTTGTTGTTGCAGTTGTCATTGTTGGTTTGCTGGCTTGGGCCAGGTAACCTAAACTATGGGCACTACTCCATCTTGAAAATATCTTAATAATTCTTTTCTGGATTCTGGAGGAGACACTGGGGATCTGTGATAAACAGGCAATCTAGAATGCTGAGATGTTCTGTATTGGAGACAGAATGAAAAGGACAAAGATATACTTAAACAAAATGTGCTATAACTCCAATTTATTTTTCTAACCTATGGCTTCCCTACATACACACATGGACTTTTCAATCATCTTTTAATCAGCCTCTATCTAAGCCAATGTTTTCATCTCATTCCTGACACACAATGCATAAAACACTTCCCTCAACCTCTTCAACCATTTGAATCTTCTTTCTTTATGTGACTATTCAGGTCTTTCCCCTAAGGAGACTTTCCAAGTTAATTCAGCCCTAAAACTCTAGTGCATTGGTTTTTTGTGCATGTAACTATATTGTATCTTATAATTGTACTTTTCTTAGGTACAGAGCTAGTCTGGCTCCTAGGCAGTGAGCTCCTTAAAAGTGGAAATGTGAATCTCAGACAACTTTGTGTCCCCATAGTGCTGTGTATGTTAGACATTCAAAATCAGTATTTGTTTATTTCAATCTATTTGCTGAACATTTATGACATGTTAGAGACCATCTTACACTATAGGAAGCAAACATAAATCAGATATAATCCTTGCCCTTACGGGGAGCTCACAGTTTAGCCAGGAAGAGAGACAAGGAATGACTTGATTGCAACAGAGTGTGAGGCTTATATTGCACATAAGTTCAGGATGCTATGGAAACAAAGAGGAAAAAGGACACTTAACCCAGACCGAAAAGAGACTTGGAGAGATTTGTAACTAGCACCTAACCTGAGCCTGGAAAGATAATTGTGATGAGAAGTGAAAATGGACTTTTGAGAAAGAGAGAGAAGCATGGGAGACAAACCCTAAGAGAATACAACCAGGCCTGGCGTGGTTAGAAAAACTGTAACTGCAGCTTGGCTGGAGTATGAGGTTAAGGGGGAAGGTGGCAAGAGGTGAGACTAGAGATCCGGACAGGAAGGTAGACAGGATCTGGATCCTAAAACAAAGTCCCTGATGGCAAGTTTGTAGCTTATTTTGAGTAATAAAAGAGCTATCAATTTTTTTTAAGTAAGGGCCAGCACAGTGGCTCACGCCTGGTAATCCTAACACTCTAGGAGGCCGAGGTGGGTGAATAGCCTGAGCTCATAGGTTCCAGACCAGCCCGAGCCAGAGCAAGACCTCGTCTCTAAAAATAGATGGGCACTGTGGTGGGCACAATAGCCTCCCAGCTATTTGGGAGGCGGAGGCAAGAGAATCACTTTAGCCCAAGAGTTTGAGGTTGCTGTGAGCAATCATGCCATGGCACTCTACGGAGGGTGACAAAATAAGACCCTGTCTCAAAAAAACAATTTTTTTTTTAAGTAAGGATATACGTTGACCACTGTGTGTTTTAGAAATATGAAAATGGTGACAGCGTGAACTATATAGATTGGAAAGACACCAGCAGGCCTCTGAGAAGGCTGCAGCAGTACTGGGGAAGAACTAAGAAATTATAAGGGTCTGCGGTGGTGACAGATTTGTGCCATTCACTCCTGTTTCCTAGCCCTGGATGGCTTATCCAAAGGTGACCTTAGCAATTTGAAAGTTGGATAGAGACACACAGAGATGAAAGAGGATTGTCTCTGAGGCAATAGTGCCGTGTCACAGGCAGGAAGACGCTAAGCTCTATCTGCTGAAGGCCTCGGAGCTGCCTGGATCTTGCCCTTCCTAAACCATGGTTATTCAGTTTTCCCTTCAATTCTGTGAGCATTGGGCTTTTCCAATGTTCTTTCAAGTAAATCTTCCTCTTTTGCTTCATGTAGTCAGAGTTCATTTCTGTCCTTTGCAACCCAAAAAAACCCTCTAAATGGATAGAGGTAGCAAGGTAGTGGCAGTGAAGAGGAATCAAAGGATGCCTGAAGGGTGTGAGCGAGGTTGGATCAATGGGACAAAGGACATATGATCACAGCTTTGGCTTGGTTACCTGAGGGAATGGAGGTGCAGTTCATCAAATTAGAGAATAAAGGAGATGGAATGAGTTGGAAGAGAAATGATGAATTTTGGCTTCTGTTAGTTGGGTTTGAGGTGCGGGTGGGGACATTGGCTGTTAAATAGCTTAAATATGGTTCTGGAGCCCAGAGGTAATGGGTTTGGTGCTATAGATTGACTATGTATCCCCCTCCCCCAAATCCCCAAATTATATGTTGAAACCTCATATTAGGAGGGTATTAGGATGTGGGGCCTTTGGGAGGTAATTAGTGCCCTTTAAAAAGAGGCTCCAGAGAACATCTTTGCCACTTCCGCTGTGTGAGGATACAGCAAAAAAGACAGCTGTCACTGAACCAGGAGGCAGCCCTCACCAAACACTAAGTCTGCTGGCACATTCACCTTGGAATTTCCAGCTCTAGAACCGTAGGAAGTAAATCCCTGCTGTTTCTAAGCCACCCAGATTATGGTATTTGTTACAGTAGCCTGAACAAACCACAACATTCGGGATAGAATTACATACTTGGGAGTCAGCCTAAATATATGTGCTAAATGAGGCTGTTAACGTAGATGAGATCAAGCAGGAAAAATGGTGGGCTGAAAAGAGCCTGAGGTGAGGACAGAGCCTCCAGCTGTGCAGACATTGAAGGAAAAGCATCATAAGTGGATGGTGTAAAGAGTACTGAAAAGGAGCGGCCAGAGGTTGCAGGAGAATGTGGAGAAAGTACCCAGGGAAATCATAGGAAGAGATGACGTCCTGGGGAAGGAAACACGACGTTTAGCTTAAAGCAGCATCTGAACGGCAACTTTTGAAGGAATAGAAGACTAAAACTCACAAAAATGACCAAAAGCTTCACACATAGTCCAGTGCTGCCAATTATAAGGCAGATAAATCTAGACTGAAAAAGCCTACTGGGCTTGAGTTTATGGCAATGCCAGGATTTTCTCAAAGAAACAGAGATTGTCTGGTGAAGGATAAGAGGAAAGAATCCCCACGGAGCGTCTTCTTCCTCAAAGTCATAAGGGCTGCATTAACCCAAGCTTAAGGTGGTCACTGCTTCCATTACTCGTTGGGTGTTGTTCTACAACAGGACCTAAGAACAGTTCCTCCTCACCCCTTCACCTCCATAAGCTTCCACATCCCAATGGAGACTTCATACCCCAGGTAACAGCTGGGCGGGGAGGATGGGCTCCGAGGGATTATATATTGCACTCAGGGAGATATGACCTCAGAAAGAAAAAACAGGAGGCGAGGGCACAAGGCTGGAAGAACTCTTTGTGGAACCAACCCTCCTTTTTGGAAGTATTGATATGGAAATTAAGTAAGGGTGCAAAGAACTCACCCTTCTTTTCTTCTGCAATGAAAATGTGGTGGCACAGAATGCCAAGCGAAGGCAGCTATTTATTTACTCATTCATTCATTCATTCTTTGGCTTTTGCTGTCTTATGCAGACTGCCAACAACATGTGAAGTTCTTCCTTTCTTGGGGAGAGGCCTATCGTTTACCAGTGACTGGGTAAATCTTTCCAGTCAGGGGATTTATGTTCATGTCCCAGCCACAGTCTCCAAACCAGCTCCTATCAAAAAGCCAACATTTTGAACTTAGCTGATTTTTGTATGTGTTTATTTAGAGCCTGTGTAGGGAAAAAAGATGTAATTGGCACCTCAAATATGTCAACACTGTGGCTACAGTGATTGCTGTAACTATAGTTTAAATATTCTGCATTGGTTCAGATACTAGAGAACCAGGAAAAGGGCATCATGAAGTTATCTCCTTAAAAAAGCAAAAGTGGAAGCTTCTAGAAACTGGGGCCTGGGCAGGGAGGTTTGCCTAGCAACAAAGGCAACTCCAACTCTGGGCAGGGAGTAGGACTGGACTTCCCACATTCATTCATCCCTTGTATTGCCTACCCCCAAGTCTGAACAAACTAGCATTATTCAGAGGTGAATGAGTAGAACAGAAAATCCTGGCATTTCCATAAACTCAAGCCCAGGAAGCTTTTTTAAAATTTATTTTATTATTTTATTTTTATTTTTGAGACAGAGTCTCACTTTGTCACCCCCTGCAGTGCCATGGCATCGTAGTTCACAGCAAACTTAAACTTCTGGGCTCAAGTGATTCTTTTGCCTCAGCCTCCCAATTAGCTGGGACTGCAGGTGCCCACCACAATGCCTGGCTACTTTTAGAGACAGTGTCTCACTCTAGCTCAGGCTGGTCTCGAACCTGTGAGCTCAGGCAGTCCACCCAGCTCAGCCACCTGGAGTGCTGGGATTACAGGCATAAGCCACCACGCCCAGCCTCCAGTAGGCTTTTTCAATCTAGACTTATCTTCAGGATAATTGGCAATGTCGGACAGTTTATTAAACTTTCTGCACAGCTAACAAATTTGATGATGAGGGGAATATTACAGCAGCAATATTCACTCTGGTATAAATAGGGAAACTGAGAAACTCTGTCAGAAATGGAGAAATACCGAGAAAAGCAGGAGATTGGAAATCTGGGAACTGGGCATGATGGCCAGGAAATTTGTCTGTAGATCTATTAGAAATGTGGGAACAGCTACTCATGAGAGACTGGAAGCTGCCTCCCCACATAGTACTTCCACTTAATTTAGCGACTGAAGTGTAAGAGATGTGAAGACCAAAGGAGAAATAGAAATGGGGTAGAAGGGGAATGAGATTTTAAATTTACAAGACGGACTATTAAGAGACAGAAGGTGGTGGTCTTTGGAAAAAACCTGGCGATTTGAGATACCCACTACAGCGAATTTCTAAATGTTGCAAATACAGCCGATGATTTATGACTGTACCTTCCCCTTGAAGGCACCTCCCTAACCCCTTGACACATTTTATCCTCTTGTCTGCTTAGAGCTTTTCTTCTGATCTAGCTTAATGGAACCAGAGAAAGAAATAACAAATTCTTACCTTTTAGGTTAAAGCATAAAGGGCTCAATTATAAGATAGACTAATTTAGAACATAGATACGATCAATTCATATGCCTCTGTCTAACAAAAAGAGCAATTTGTTAATGTTACAGTTCCATCCAGATAGTGAAGACATAATGGCACGAATGAGTCACAGTTGAGTGTCATAATTGAGTTCACCCACAAAAGGCAGATTCTAGGCAACTAGCAACTGCAGCCAAGAAGCTCCCCCCCCCACCCTCTTAAGTTTTCTTCATCCTCCTGCTTCTTCTAGATAACTCCAGGCTTTGTAGGGTACAGTAGCTGGCAATAGTAATACAGAATAATACATGATTGTACCAAACTATATTTCTTCCTCCATGTGAAATTTTCACATAAAGTCATATATTGAAAATTGGCAAAAACTTGTAAAACATTGATATTAGTAGAGTTAAGGAGATGGTGGGTGGGGGTAAGGAGAACTTTTCATTTTCCTACTTGCTGTCCCTCAAGAAGGAAATTTACATCATGATTTGGGCTTCTTTTGTTCTTTGGGGAGGTCTCTATACATTAAAAGTTCCCACAGACATGTTTACCTTAACTCTGCAGTTTAGACTCTGATCCTCTATTCTCTCTCTTCTCCTTTCCTGCATGAATTGGGCCAATCCAGGTGTCTGCGTTTTAGTTCAGAGAGCAGGAAGAGGCCCCTTGGACTCTGCTTTTTGTGAGTAGCCTCGTATACCAGTTATTTACCTACTGTCTATCAGCCTCAAGCCCTCCTTTCTAATCCCCACTGTGAGAGGCAAACTGCACTTCCCACATTACCTTGCCAGTGGAATTCCTTTTAGGTTTTGCCAAAAGAAGGAACTAGATGGAGATCTGAGGGTAGAAGGAAGAAAAAATCCTCCTGGTGTTCAGGTCTTGTTAACATCCCTCTGGCAAAAGCAGTTGGCCCATCGGTAGTTGTTCTCGGTATTTTAAGTATAGATAAATGGTATTTGTTGCCAGTTTGCTTTTATCATTCTGCTCAGCAAGGGCTGCAGGACTTCAAACCCCCAAAGCTTCAGACTCATATTTAGTCATCTATCTGTTCATTCATTGAACAAATATTTATTGCACAACTACTACATGCCAGGCCTCTTTATAAGTTCCAAGGACACTGGAATGAACAAAATGGACAAAAGCCCCCATCCTCTTGGAGCTGACATTATGGTTAGGGGCTGTACACAATTGTACATATTTGCTCTTGGATGTCTATAAGGCATTGCAGACTTGACAGGTTCAAAATATTCTCGATCTTTCTCTCCCTTTCCTCTCTCAGTAAGTGACATCGGCATTCATTCTGTTATTTAGGCAAACACTTTGTACTGATAGTTATTCTTTCTTTTTTTGTAGAGACAGAGTCTCACTTTACCACCCTCAGGAGAGTACCATGGCGTCACACAGCTCCCAGCAACCTCCAACTCCTGGGCTTGGGCAATTCTCCTGCCTCAGCCTGAGTAGCTGGGACTGCAAGTGCCTGCCACAACGTCCGGCTATTTTTTTGTCGCAATTTGGACGGGGCCAGGTTTGAACCTGCCACCCTTGGTATATGGGGCCGGCGCCCTACCCACTGAGACACAGGCACTGCCCCTGATAGTTATTCTTGACCTTCTCATTCCCTCATACTACATACCTAATTTACCTATGGTCAAGTCCTATTGACTTCTGTCTTCCTAATATATTCCAAATGTGACTGCTTTTCAACCACCGAAGCCAAAGCTTCCTTTTGGTTTGGGTTGCCTAAAACACACTTGTAGCTTTCTTTAGGAAGAATCTTATGAGAGAGGAGGAAAGGGCAGTAATGTCAGGGAGTAAACACTATCAGGTGGAAATTGGACTGCATATCGGAAGTTCTTACTAGCCCTATTTCCCTTAAGAAATCATAGACATGGCTCGGCGCCTATAGGTCAACCAGCTAAGGCGCCAGCCACGTACACCTAAGGTGGCGGGTTCGAATCCCCAGCCCGGACCCGCCAAACAACAATGACAGCTGCAACCAAAAAAATAGCCGGGCGTTGTGGCGGGTGCCTGTGGTCCCAGCTACTTGGGAGGTGGAGGCAAGAGACTCGCTTGAGCCCAGGAGTTGGAGGTTGCTGTGAGCTGTAATGCCACGGCACTCTACCCAGGGGGACAGCTTGAGGCTGTCTCAAAAAAAAAAAAGAAAGAAAGAAATGGTAGTATTCATATTGTTAAAAGGTTACTAAGAAATGGTGTTAATAAACCTCAAACTTTGACAAATTGAATTGGAGTGATTTAACAGTATTAAAATAAAATTTAATAAGACCCAGAATTGTAACTACTATGAGTAAGCAATGAAACTGTATGACTATCTCCTAGTAGTAACTCACACATATGATAGTATCTAAATTGAATTATTTTCACTGAACCCAGAGTATATTCTAATCCAGGTTTTTCAGTTATCCACTTAAAGACTATTTCTCTGCAGTTCAGTGAATGTGCCTTCAATTGACTCAAATACAAGCCCATTTACACTATCTCTGTTTCTCCATCGTGAGTTCTGTGAGTCACAAACAGCATGGCGATATTTTCGGTGCCGCTGGAAAGCTTTGTATAAGTGTGGGAGAGTATTCCCAAATGTCAAACAACCTTCACGGCTAGTGAAATGTCATAATCTTCCTGCTACTCAAGAACATCAGGCACATTCTCATGAGAGAATCAGTGACATCTCTGTTAGAGAATTTGTTTTCTCTTAGCTGAAGTAAATACTTTGCCTCAAAGAGCGATAACAGCCCTATATGAAAACAGCTGCCTGAACTCTGGGGAAGTATCCAGATTAAAGAAGGAAGAAAAAGAATGGCTGTTAGGGATCTTCTGGATCCCACCACTGGTAAGCATGAAGAGTGGAGTAATTGCTCCAGGACACAACTCAGTCTCATGCAAACTAAGCCAAGTAACTTTTCCAAGGTCTTCCTCTGCGGGCTGCAGAAAAGAGAAGGAATCTGCACTTATCCAGGTGAAATGAAAGAGGAGAGTCCATCTTGGCTGCGTCATTGAGCTTGGGGTTGCCCATAAGCAGAGAGACACACTGTGGACAGGAGTTCTCCTCTTCAGGCCATAGCAAGAGTGCCAGTGGCAGAAATAAAGAGGATGAAGCCTCCCAGCTGTGCAAGGGAAAGCACTTTAGCAGCTACATAGTTTAGGAAGCTGTTCAGATTGTGGCATGTGGTCTCTGTGGGTACCAAGTTGGGAACCAAGATTAATTAGAATCATCTGGTAGCTCGAAGCAACTAAGACACGAGAGAAGATGGAGCACCACAGCAAAATAGACTTCTTATTATATTGTATTCCAACTAAATTCCCAGGCTTAATTGGCGTGGGGAAGAACCCATGACATAAGTGACTCTGAATTCTCCAAATCAGTGTTTTCTTATAGTTAAAACAATTAGTCAGTAGAGAAAACATTAAAGCAGATCATATTTCTTTTTCTGGGGAAAACCTGAGACTTGTTTGCTTTTGAATCATTTAAAAGATCAGAACTTTTTTTTACTCCTAGTAAGTCATTAATGCCTGTCATCCAAGATGTCGCTCTTGCCAAAGACTGTTTATAAATGGGCAATTAGAACTTACTAGAGCATTTTAGATGAAGCTTATTTAATTGATGAATGAACTAATGCTATATATCAAGTTGTGATTCTTCTTCCTTAGTAAAAGCATAATATGACATCAGGAGACACAGTGCAGATCTTCTTGGTATTTGTATGAACGCCATGAGCCTAGATTCAGAGTATGTACCATGGAAACAAAATGCAGAATACTTTGGTGGATATAAATAAAATAAAAAGCCATCTTATACTCATGGTAACAATTTATGTATTTTGTTGTGTGTGTGTGTGTGTGTGTGTGTATGGAACAGAGAAAAAGAGAGAGAATCAAACAGGATAATGAATTATATTTATTTTAGAAGAGTTGACACTATTTCAATCCCTAAAGGTCATTATCATTAACATGAAAATTACATTTCTTCATTGAATAAGATCCAGGAAATTAGCAAAAAATTTATCTCCCCATCACTGCAATCACTGTGTAAGATAACTGGAAGGACAAAAAAAGAATCTATCAAAGAAACCTCTTTTCTATATCAAAATAATCAGCTTTTCTCTCTGTGCCTAGGTCCGTGATTTTCA
Source organism: Galago senegalensis (assembly GCA_963575145.1). Taxonomy (NCBI): domain Eukaryota; kingdom Metazoa; phylum Chordata; class Mammalia; order Primates; family Galagidae; genus Galago; species Galago senegalensis. Next base: position 15,409 of record CAUYTI010051829.1, on the reverse strand, counting down.
AACCTTGTACTGTGAGAAGATCTTAGGTGTGCTAGGAAGATTTTTAAAGATCATTAATGAAGTTAGTTCATTTAATAATTAAATAATTATTAAAGAATTTCAAAGCCCAGTAAATACATTCTTTTTCTTTACTCCTTTTAGTTTATCAACATAATTTAAGTGTGCTGCAGAAGTATAACTACAGGTTCAAATGTGCCAAGAGTTAATAAAGGTTGAAAAACGCGGGGCTATAGATCATGTAATACAGATTGTAACTGCAATACAAAGAGGGTGATTTACCTTCTCTTTCACACTCTCATGCTTCAACTGAACATCAATTGATGTATCAAGTAATACTTATATTGGTCTTATTTGATCTTCAGGGATAGAAATAATCCCCATTTATCCTTGCTTGATAGCTATTTCCAAAATTAAAATACTGATTATTTTTGCATTCCTTATGAAAGACTTTTTAGAATTACAACTTTCCTTATAGTATATAGGTTCTAGAACATGACTAAAATAAAGCTGGAGTCAGATGGCTTAACCAACATAGAGAAACCATGTCTTAACAGACAAGCATCCTTGCTCCAGAACGTAGCCGGCGTGCAATCCTCTGATATCAATTACTTCAACAGAGCAAATGGCAGAAAAGCTTCAAATGCTGAAATTGGCAAGTTTTAAACCTTTATATCTCCTCTTTTCTTTTTTTAAAAGAATCATGTAAAACTGAAATGCTGTCTTCACATACAGAGGGAAAAGAAACACGCTCCTTCTTGAAAGTTCTCAATGAATATAAAAGTGAGAAGTCTACTCCAATGCCAAAGGAAAGCCTTGAAAGTCGAGAAGTGTTTTGTTAAGATTAGTTCTTTCCCTCCTGGCAGGACAAGCAAGGACAAATTTTTCCATCTCTATTCTCTGCCATATCCTTTTCGTTCAGGAATAAAATCACTTTCATGTCAGAATGCACTGTGCGATGTTGAATAACATGCCCAGAGCAAAGGGAAAAGAAGAGAGAACCAGGACCCTAACTCCAAGGGACATGGTCTCAGGGAACATAAATGCCTGTGACCATCTAAAGCGACAGGAGCTCATCATCTTCTGCTTCTGAAGGGCAAAGTGCTACATGGCCTGTAGGAAACTCTTGTGGGAGGGAAGAAGGAACATTTCTTCCTTGTGGAAGGACTTCCCTTAGACTAACATTCTCTTTCCCCACTTCCTACTTCTCCCTCTGAGGAAACGTGAAACAAAAGGCTGAGTTTCAAAAATGGGCTCCAGATCCCCCCAGGCTCCATTCAACCTATGTTCTTGAGATTTGCCAGGTGCCTGAGACAGTGTTCTCTGTTCTGCTTCCTTCTGTGCTTATCTGCTCCTCGAGGGGAACTTTAGAATTGTCCATCTTGGAGAAGGGGGTAAGTTTAATTATAGAATAAGGGATTAACAGCCTGTTTCCCCACAGACTCAAAAGCATGGCCTATAATCAGCTTTATCAATTTGACAGAAAAAGCATTACATCTTTCTGACTCCTGCCCTTAGCTCCCAAAGTGTTCTATACTTGGTTGGGAGAGATGGAGCTTATATAGTGAGTCCCCAAAGCCCTAAACAGCTTCCAATTGTGTAAACACATTGATATTCATCAGTGAGTGGCAGGATTTCAAAGATATTTTCTTCCATTAACTTTCAATTCTTTCCTTATTAAGTAACTGAAAACAAGAAAATGATGAGTAAGAGGATGTGTGATAGAAAGGAAAGTTGAAGAAGACTACAGATGTGACTGTATCTACAGCATCAGAAGCTACCTCAGTGTTTAGGGACATCTCAGTGTAAAGGCCTTCCCGTATATCCATCAGAAGGGCATAGCTGACATGGTCAACTAAAGGGAATTCCACTGAAAGTCCACCAAAGGCCAAGATATGCTCCTACTGCTTCATAGACATGATGATAGACTATGTCCTTTTTTAGTGGAAAGGGACATAAGAGGAAATATGGGATATCCCACTTGCATCATTTTATGTAATCCTCATAATGGGGTAAAAGAAGTACTATAATAGTCTCCATTTACAAATGAAGAAACTAGACTTAGGCACATAAAGCCATTTGCCCAATGCCTCAAAGACTGGGGATGGCTGAGCCAGGATTAATCCCAGATCTGTCAGCATCAAATCTCTTGCTGTAACTTTACTCTGCCGATCCACTGTTCTGATCCTGCCATTGCCCATGTTGACTGCCTCAAAACAAATCATTACAAGTTTACAGTACAATTAGTAGTGGGGCTACAAACAAAATATATATACGGAGAAGCATTAAAAACCACCCTCTTTATCCAGTTTGACATTTCTTGGCTTTGTAATCAACAAGTCATCCAAAACTAAAATAAGCCAAATCAGAATAACCACAAGATTAAAAAATTGAAAAGATTGGCTCATATTAAAACATAAAAAAATACCCAAACCAAGAATCCAGAACATGATGTGTTCTTTTTCTTAATTTTTAAAAAAAAATTTTGAAGCAAAGTAGGAACTAAATAGCAGCCATCAGATTATCTGTCAAGTATAAACAGAAATGTGACAGGGTGAATTAATCAACTTGAGAAAATGTAGATTAAGTTAATTAGTTAATAAATTTAACAGAAAATATTTTCAGCATGAGATTACTTGAAATCTCAAGGGAAATAGAAGATCTAGAAGATCTTCTAACTTGGACATTTAAAAATAGATTGTAGTTAACTAAGAGAAAGAAAAAAGTATGTCCATACAAAAACTTTTCCATGAATTTTTTTTGTTAACAGTCCAAAATTAAAAAGAATCCAAGTGTCTATCAATGGCTAAGTGAATAAACAAATTGTGGTATACCCATGTGATGGAATATTATTCATCGATGAAAAAGAATGGGCTATCTCAAAATCATTATGCTGAGTGAAAGAAGCAAGATTGAAAAAAGTACATAGGCTCTGATGCCATTTATATCAGAGTATATAAATGGAGGAGAGAAGAGGGAACAATTACACGTGGACAAAATGAAACATTGGGGGCTGATGTATATACTCCTGAAGTGACTGTGGTGATGACTTTGTGAGAATATCTATGTCAAAACATATCACATGGTACACTTTAAATACCATCTATGCAATTTATTTTCTACCAGTTGTATCAGTTGATTTTTTAAAAACAAAAATAAGCAAAGATACTTTTAAGAATAGACCAGGGACGCACACTGGAGAGCGAGGATACAGAACCTTGTCCTGACATCCGCAAGGGCAGAATGGCTTCATCGGGTCCATTCTTCCTCCTCAGTACAGCTCCTCTTTTCTCATTCAGCTGGCCACTTTTTCTATGTTTTCCAACCATGCAGTATATTGCTATTTGGAGCAAATAAAAGCGAAAATCTCAGAGATAATCACTAACCACATTTGAGGATTTTCAGTTTTTAAATATCAGGATCATACTCTCTGATCCAGGTGCCTTTGAATTTGTGGGGTTTTTTAAATTTATTTAATTTTTTTTTACTAAATCATAGCAGTGTACATTAATACTATCATGGGGTACAGTGTATTGTTTCTGTATACAATCTGAAATACTTCCATCCAACTGGTTAACATAGCCTTCATGTCTTTTTCTTAGTTATTGTGTTAAGACATTTCTATTCTACATTTAGAGAGATTCACATGTACCCTTATAGGATGAACGATCAGGATCATACCATTTGTATTCTGTTTTATCAGACTTTGTTTTTAAACTTTTTGAATATACAGAAAACTGTAAAAACTTAGAAACTGACATCATCCCTTGACTTTAGATTTTTGCTTCAATTTTTTTTTAAGGAACATGTTAAATTAAGTCCTGCTCTCCATTTTGTCCCGCTTTCCCTCGAGAAGCAAGCAAAATCCTGAAGTTGTTACATATCGTCATATGTGGTTCATACTTTATTATATATATACATGCAAATAACAAATACATACCATTGTTTTTAGGAGACTTGTGTGTGTTTTAGGGGGGAGATTTTTTTCTTTTAGGAGACAGAGTCACCCAGGCTAGAGTGCTATGGCATCAGCCTAGCTCACGGCAACCTCAAACTCCTGGGTTCAAGCAATCTGCCTGCCTCAGCCTCCACAGTAGCTGGGACTGTGGGCACCTGCCACAGTACCTGGATAATTTTTCTTTTTTCCATAGAGATGGAGTCATGCTTTTGCTTAGGCATTTCTTGAACTCCTGAGCTCAAAGGATCCTCCTGACTTAGACTCCTAGAGTGCTAAGATTACAGGCGTGACCCACCATGCCTGGCCTGTTTTGTGTTTTTAAAAGTTCCATAAATTGTGTTGGGAGGAGCATGATGTTGTAGCTCGATTTTTTCATTATTTTGTGATTATCCATGTCAATGCATGTCAAGCCAATTCTTTTCTTTTGACTATGGCCCACAGTTTGAATAAATCAGTTTAGCCAGTTTAGCATTCCTGTTTCACTTGGTATCATATCATGATTGTGGGTTTCTGAAAATTTCTTACCCAGCTCTTTCTGGCTAGCTCTGTCTCCCTGCTCTTGTCACAACTCAAGGAAACTTCCCAGACTTCCTATCAGAAGTATCCTTGTTCTGACCCAACAAATGATAACCTTTCTTTCTTTCTTTTTTCTTTTTTTTAACATCATCTTGTTAATTTCTTATAGGGCCTTTACTTTTCATTTTGTCCCGTTTGTTTATTGTATGGTTCCTCTGGTAGACTGTAGGTTGTCTGAGGTCAGAAACTCTCTCTGTCTGGTTCACCTTTGTATTTTAAAGAGGTGTGTCACCTTAGCAAAGTGCATGTCACATTAATGGGACTCGACTACTGTTTAGAGAAAGAATGAATAAATGATAAAAGAATGGATGATGAGTAGAAGGTCATTTCTGGTTTAACTCTGTGAGGCCCTGTACTACTATTAACAAAGCAAATACCCTAAAAAGAGAGAGAGAGAACTCAAATTTCTTACCTTATACCTCATCCACACATGGGCCAATCTACTCTTGATTACCAAATAGCTATGTCTATGTAAAAATAATAAACTTTCTATATGTTACAGTTACAAAGAGGTTAAAGGCTATCATGTAGTTCAGTCCCCTGAACTCTTTTCAAATCCTGAAGTCAAACAGAAACTAAAATTCTGGCCATTCAGCCAAATTACCAGAAAATATTCTTTATTTTATTACCCTGAGAAGTGTTCATCTTTCTCTAACTCCAGGAATAAACACTCATTAAGTCTCTACCTACCTTGGAGGGGTTTAAACCCTCAACAAGTAAAGAACAGAATAGGAGGGATTGGTCTTCCTCTGCCTCCAATGGGTCTATATTCTTAAGCAAATAGGACTTGTTGGTTTTCTCCATTGCCCTGGGGTCTAGACATTCATTAAGCTAAGAATAGGACTCTCAGTGTTTCTTCCAGTTCTGAAGATTTATGGCAGATAACCCTTGACCCTGCACAAGGCCTCTGGCAGAAGACCTTTGGTCTTTTACATCATATGGAGAGTTACTGAGTTATGGCTGCCACGCCCACCACCTCCTGAGCTACACATACATCACCTCCCGAATGGCACCAGAATGTTCACCAAACAGAACTCAGTCCCATATAAAAGAACTCCCTTACCCTAACTCGGGGCTGGCACCATTTTCCGTTTTCAGTAGCAGCCCATGTGCTTACAGATGCTCTGAATAGATCCCTGCTACTAGCTGTACTTGCCCTGGATCTTTACAGCACCTTTCCACCTTTCCACATCTAAGAAGTATTTAGTGAGACTAAATAATTCATGGTGAGTTTCATGAATAATTTATGCTATATACAGGACATAGACTGTTTCTACCATCTAGATAGTTGCTGGGGTTTTGAAATCTTGAAAAGATTTGTATACCTACAGATGTCTATAAATATGTTTTAAATTTTATAGCAAGGACTTTCTAATACTATGATGAAAAACTGGAAATTTTAGATAGTAATTTAACTTTATATAATATTTAATAATCAGCACACAAATACAAAAATACATGTTTCTAAATTATTATAAATATTTACATAGTAAAATTGGCCTAGAATAATTTTTAAATATATATAATTTTTTGAATTCAAGTGGCTAATTTTATTCTGTAGATATCACTTATATTTCAAAACATCCTTTGTATTTGGGGATCATTTAACCTGGTACATCTTTATTTTGCAGATAAAATGCATAATTATAATTGTGACCATTTATTCTGCACCTACTATATGGTAGGCACAGTACTAAACATTCCTGTATGTATCCCGTCTAGGTATCACAAGAATCCTATAAGGTCGATATTATTTTCTCCCTTTTACATGAAAGAAAAAAAACACCCAGGAGAGGTTAATTCTTCTAAGTAGAAGGTAGAATAAAGACATACCTCTAAGCCTGTATTCTTAACCTAAGAATAGTACAGTATTGAAAATGAAGTATAGTATGAATGGGAAAATAAACAGAAAATAAACTAACCTTTATCCTATAATGTTAGGACCATAATTATTAAAATTCTACTGTCTATTTTTCCAATTTTTAAAATTTGGGATTGTGTTATATACATTCATTATTCACCGTTCACTTAATTTTATATCCTAAATATTTATCACATCATGAAATATTTTTCTAAAATATGGTTCTTCTGGTTGAATATTCTTTGGTATTGGTACTCAGTGCTTTAACCATTCCCCTTCCAAAATCCGTTTGCACGCTCCACAATCCCTAACCCCTCATATACCTGCTAATTAACTCAAGTGTGCTCATGTTAAATCATTCCATTTTCTAAATGACACATTTTAATTTAAAAAAATAAATGATTAAGAAGTCTCAAGATTAATTCCACAGAATTAATTTGCTGAAAGGAAAATGATTATGTCAATGCTTTTTAAAATATTCTCAAATATCAAATTATTTAAATGGCTATTTCCATATAATATGATGAATATAGTGGTTAACAGTCTCAAAGATGCTCCCCAAGAACAGACCTTCGTACATATTTCATCAAGGTGAGGCTAGTGCTATAGAAATGCTTTTTGCTGATGACTTTATACAACTGGAAAGCACTGATGGCATACTATTGAGAGAAAGAAACTAATGAAATGGTTGATTTAAAAGTACAGGGTGGCCTTGTGCATCACAGAAGGTCATCACCCTGATGGATCAGGCAGTCTCTATGTCCTAAGATTGTCTCCATCAAGCTCTGGGTCATGTAAATTTGATACATGCTAATAATGCTCCAGGCCCAGATTTACAAAGCTATTCAGCAAAAAGATAAGCTATAGATATCATGATCATTTTAAGACACTGATAAAATTATGCTGAAAACATGTTACTAATGTATTAAATGACACTGCTTAAATGAGATGGTTTAGAATATCACTCACAAGTCCTCAGATCAAATGAAAATTTGAGCCCATTTGTTTTTCAACTCAAATATGTTAAAATGGTATCAACATAAGAGATGCAAATTGAATTTCTTAGGGATAAATTTATTGGCAATAATTACTGGTCCGCACATCATATCACTGCCTGTAAAAATGGTTTTCAAATTTAAATAGCCATGTGCACACTTTTTTTCTAACATCAGAGAACTTTTCTCTGAACATAATAAAAAATATTCTTTGATTTCTCTGTGAGATATTTCTGTGTTGTGATTATGTGATGTGAGGAAAATGAAAGAGACTAGTCTGACCTTTTACATACTATTTGTCAAGCTGTTTATGCTCAGAACATATGTTCATGGTTATCATAAAGACTATTTGGATTTAATTATCGTCTGATCTTATAAAACAAGGCCTTTATAGACTGCTAAATGCATAAAGCTTTTAGCTTATTATCTTAATTATTCATTAAAATAGAATTTTACTATTATATAGCAGATAAATGATTCTTACAAGCCTCTCTTGTGCTGACACAAGAGAGCTCTAAAAAGTAAATGGTGCTATTTAGATAAATAAATATAAATCTGTTAAAATTATCTTCCTTTCATACCTATTTTTGAGACTGGTAATGAGAATAAAAATATCTCTTATTTCTGAGATCTAATTTCCATTGCAAATATAGCCAGAAAGACCTAGCTAACTTATTTAGTAAAATAACATGCTATATTTATTCATTGTATATAATCAAATGTATTACAGCTATCTCTGCAGAAACTCAGTCCAGAAGCTAACTTTCTTATCATTGGTAGTTTACTGTTGCCTAATCTTTTGATCGGTGATATTTCTTTTTTTTTTTTGGCAGTTTTTGGCCTGGGCTGGGTTTGAACCCGCCACCTCCAGCATATGGGGCTGGCGCCCTACTCCTTTGAGCCACAGGCACCGCCCCTGATATTTCTTTATTACTAACAGAGGAAGTACTCTTATACTAACTACATTCATATACAAATTGGATTTGGATTTATAAAATACAACTCATAGGCACTCAGCACAAGCCTTTAGTCTTTAGAATGAAGAATCAATAAGCTACCAGTATTTTATAATTAGTAGAATAAATGTTTTTAACTTTACCCCAAATGCTGCTCAACTTCTCATTTACCCCCATTTGCCTCAAATTCAAAATATTCTTGCCTAATCTAGAATATGCTTACTATCCTTGCTTAATTTTGAGACATAAAAAAATCATTTGGCTTTACAATGCCTTCAATTTTAAGAGTGGATTTCTACTTAATGCGGAGTAAAATTTTCAAGACCACTTAGCAGCCAGGGACAGCTTTCATATGGTTATACCAATCTAATTTTGTTCCACAACTATATTGTGTAAAGCTGAGATGAACAGGGAGGGAGAAAACTTTACTCCATTAAAATGCTATCTTAATATGCATCTGAAGTCTTAAGGAAAGCTTTGCCATCGAAAAGATATCTCACCCTCAAAATAGGAGACTGCTGGTTTCTGTGCGGACGAGGTCACTTCAATGGTAAAAGTTGAATCAAGGAAAGGAAACTTTGACCAAAGATAAGCATCTTTGTAATTGTTTACAGAGAACTCACTCAAAGTAATTTACTTAAGTAAAAAGGGCTGGCAGTACAGCCTTTGGAAATGACCATGACTAATAATTTCTATGCCAGAGTTTTTATTTCTCACTCCTTTTTCCAAAAAAAGAAAGAAAATGAATGTACTCAGGGGTAAGTGTTGAATTTAGCATTGTTGGAGTTAAGGTTTGGGGGGAAGTTTTCCCATCAAGTTTGCCATTTTTTGCTCCTCATAAGTGAATTCTACAGATGTGCCCTGGGATTCCAGGTACCCTCTTATCTGATAATGCTTGAAGGCATATAAGAAATAGAACATGAGTTCAGTTTTATGCATCATAACCCAAGACAATGTCAATATTGTGTTTCAGAAATTCCTTCTCCTCAGCACAGGTTGGAAAGGTGCACTTGTTAACACAGTTGAGTGCTTTCTTCACCACTGACCTGAATCCAGACGCTCCCAGAATAGGGAAATAAAACTCCTTTTCCAACTCAATTCATCCTTGTCAATTAAATTATGTAAAAAAAAGAAAAAGTCAAGGAGTCTCAAAAAAGAAGTATTGGGTAAGGCACTTTTTGTTGTCCTGGTTAAGTGAAAATAATTTAACTAAAACATGCCAGGAAATTACAGAATCGTAATGCTTTTCTGGACAAGCGGAGGCATTTTTGCATCCCAGCAATAGCTGAATCTATTGGATCCCTAGTTTGTTTCAATTATGATTTTTATAGCATCCATCTGGTATTACCAATGCTGGGTGACCAGAAAGTATGCTTAATCTTTCATTTCTCCCTCTTACGGTTTAGAGTGAGGTTTATTCTATGGCAAAGACACATCTGTTCTTGAAGTACACCCTTGGGAAGTTCAGTTGCATGCTTGGGACTGGCTCTCAGGACAAGCAGAGTCACAGTGTCAGCGAGCCCAGAAAGGCACTGTGACAAACGACACTCCAGGGTCTAGAGGTCAGAAGTACAGCCACTGGGGTCTGAACAAGTGCCCTTGACGCCGCTTCTCTGAGGGTGATGGAGGTGGCTGGAGAGGGGAGGGAAGGCTCCCCATTACCCAAAGCCATAGAAAATAAGCTTGATTGATACCACTTATATTAAGAAATTATGTTCCATGAGGGTTTTTTGTGTGTGTGTTTGCTTCAGTCACAGCTGAATCCTCTGGGCCTAGGATAGTACCTACTACAAAGTAGATATTTAATAAATACTGTGGTTATGGAAGGAATCTTTCCAAAAGCTGATGTGCCAGTACCAAAGCCTTCCTTATTTGATAAGACTCACTGCTTAATGAGGGTATACTATTAATCAGGTTATAACGATTGTCTAATTGAATCTTTTCAAAAGATTTCAATTTATTATCCTAATTTATCCTAAAGAAAACAACCACAATATATGTATATATGTAGATATATGGATATATTTGAATATATGTACAGACTTATATTTATTTTAAAGAGAAGGCTAGAACTCTTGTCCAGCTTTTTATACTACAGGGCAATCAAAATGGCTACGTGACAAAGGGGCTGTAGGAGAAGATTCATGTCCTGCTCTCAGCTCTGTTGTCGTCTCCGTACTTCATTTGCTCATCTGCAAATTGAGGGCAATAATTCAAGACCTAGAATGGAGCATATCTAAAGTTAACTGAGCCAATTAAGATCTGCACAAATGCAGGGCTCATCCCTCATGATCACTGATCAGTAAAAATATTTATGTAAAGCTTTTAATGTTATCTGAATAAAAATGTTTATGTTTTTAAAAAGTACACTTTGACTCTAATTCCCCACTTTTTTGAGGAGAAGTTAGTTGTTGAATACATAATCCATTCATTTGAGCAGGAGTTTGCCAAGTATGAAAAAAAAAAAAAACCATCAGTGTCCCCCCACTATCAAGTTCTCTTCCTCACGGCAAATATATTCTTCTAAAGATTTCATATATAACTTAAGGAATCAATGCATTCTCCTGGTCAATAGTTTGTACCAATATTCATTATACAGTTTAACTGGTAATTTTCTTCTTATGCGATCTTTGCTCTTTATTGCTATTTATGAGATGCCTAAGTCATAAGAAGGATTTGGAGACATTCTGTCATTTTGTGTGCCCTAGAACTTTTTTTTTTTTCTGGTCAGGGCTGGGTTTGAACCCACCACCTCCGGCATATAGGGCCAGTGCCCTACCCTTTTGAGCCACAGGTGCCCCCCAGCCCTAGAACTTTTGAATAGCACCAAATTTATTTATTTATTGAAAGTTAGACCAATTTCCTCTGTGAAAATGTTTTGGCCTAGTGTTTCATTGGCTGAGAGCTCTTTAATAAATTTCTACATATATAGTAACCGGATATTTTAGAGAATTTTTTTCTAGTACAGTTAGTTTGGTAAATATTTTTGGATAAATATTTCAAATATGTTTGTATAGATTTGAATTGATTATTTATCTTACAATATTCTTTTTATTTTCCCTATAGTTAATTTCTCCTTATCATTCCTTATATGGTATATTTGCATCTTTTTGACCTTTTTAACTCAAAAAACAGATTTTATATGTATTTATTGACATTATTGTTTCTGCTTTTTAAGTAATTAATTTCTGCCTCTAAAATTAATTTGCCCTCTGATTCTCTTGAATTTGTTTCATAATTATTATTCTAATAGTCTTAAGTTAGGTGTTTCCTAACTTTTTTTTCCTTTTTCTTTTTTGCTAACTATTAACATATTCAAGGCCATGATTTTTCACATAAGCATAAAACTCATAGGCATGAATTTTAGCTGTATCCAGTAGGTCTAACATGCAGTATTTTCATGATCATTTTTTATGTGCACTACAATTTCTATTTAGATATTCCCTTGCTCAGAGAGCCAATTTTCTCATTGGCTTTTTCTACTCTTTTTTCCTAGGGTTGATTTTTGTTGTGATTTTTTTAGTCTTACTGCTTTGGGATCAGAGAATGTTGTAGGTGCTGTTTCCACTTTTTGAGATTCATGTTTTCCTTGTGGTGTGGTATATGGGTAATTCTTTTACTATTACAGAGGCGTTTGGAAATATGAGATAGTCTGTGGTTAGTAGCTGTGTGTGTGTGTCTGTTTATGTGCGGGTGTGGTTATGTGGTTACTTAGGTGTTCTAAATCATTTTCATTTTTTACTTCCAGCCAGTTGTCATGCATTGTGAAATAGTGATTAAAATCTTCTACTACAAATCTAAGCTATTTTTATATTCCATTATATAAGAAACTGTGTCTATCTTTTTGATTCTGCGAATACTGATGCTGCATTATCTGATTTCAGGTACTGTCAGCTACTAGGAATTATACATTTTACAACTAAAACATTCCCTTCTTTCTTTAATTCTTTCAGGGACTAAATTAAATTCACCAAATAGTAAGATTACAATTCCTGCTTTCTTTCATTTTCATTGGCCTGGTATATGTTTACCCAATTCATTTATTTCCAGCCTTAATGACTCATTTGTTTTAGGTGTGGCTCTTGTATATAACATTAAATTGGATTTTAATGTGATCTGCTTTAAAACCCTTTTTATTTTAATAAGTAAATTTAGCCCTTTATTGCTATGACAACATGATTAATTTTTATTCATTTTCTTACCTAGTTTCTATTAACTATACACAATTTTCCTTCTTCTTTTTCCTGTCTTTCTCTCCCACCATCTGATTTTAATCAATGACATTGCCTGGATTCAAATCTGTGGTTTTAAATATATTGGATCCTTTATTAATTGATACCTCCCACCACAGTTATTTTAAATTAGGAAACGTTATTTACTCAAACTTCTTTTCTCATTATACTCTTGAATTTTGTTGTTATCGTTATTTTTTTTACAGCCAGGGTATGTAACACACCCTTTCTGCTCGGTCACCCTAATCCCCATTCTTGTTTTAGATAGATCTACAAATAAAGATTCAGGACTCACCAACAGTGCTTTTGTATTCATTTTTCATTCCCCATCTGTCTGGTTCAAGTTCTTTCTAAGGATCCTCTAAAAGCTCTCAAGGGAAAAACAGCCTCTAAGAATTTGGTGTTTATGTGTCCAGAGTACAGTGATATTCCCTCTGAATAGATATAAAATCTGGGGTCACACTTTTTGTTCTTTGACTTTTCTTTATACAGGCTGCTTCAGTTTCTCTTAGCATTGGCTTTTGCTGTGGAGAAGTAGAAGGGCAGCCTCAGACAGGTATTTTTCTCCCTTAGAAGTGATTGTATTTTGTTTTGCTCCTCAGAGCAAAGTTCTGAAGTTCAATCTGCTTACTAGGTGATGACTCTACTTGCCTTTCCCTGAGACATGAAGATTAAAAGGTAGATTAATAGTTTTTTATTTGAACTTTTTCTTTTATTGATGCATAATATGTATGTATTTATGGGGGGATGTGTTTGCTATGTGCATAGAACGTGTAATGATCAAGTCAGGGTGTCCATCACCTTCAGTGTTCATCATTTCAAGTCCTCTCTTCGGTTACTTTGAAATATGCAAAGTATTGGTGCTAAGTATATTCTACTCTTGAATTTTGGCCCCAGTCTGCCATCAAACATTGGAACTTATTTCTTCTAAGTAAAAAGAACTTCTAACTCTATGGATACATACTTGTATCCATAACCAATCTCTTCTTATCCCTCCCCCCACTTGCCCAGGCCCCAGTGTCTACTGTCTTGTTCTCTCTGTCCCTGAAGCCAGCTCCCATGTGTGTTGAGAACATGCAATATTTGTCCTTCTCTGTCTGGCTGATTTCCCTCACTATGAGGAATGACCTCCAGTTCCCTTTGTGTTGCAGTAAATGACATGATTTCATTATCAATATTTGTACAGATCCATTATTTTTGATTTATCAAGGGAAGATTGTGCAGTCTTTCTTTGTCCTCTGTATCTATCTTTTCCTCTCTGATCCCTCTTCACTTTCCTTCTTTATTGTCATCTCACACGTCACTGTGTTCTCACAGTCACTAGGCTCTTGGGTTGACTCTACCTCTTTCTTCTATTGTCACTATCATTTCTCTAACATTTTAATTTTTTCTTCAGAGTTCTTCCGCTTTCTCAGCTCACACTCCTTTTATGGGGGGGAGTTTTTAGCCTGGGCCAATTTTGAACCTGCTACTTCCCATATATGGGGCCCCCACCCTACTTCTTTGAGCCACAGGCGCCACCCCACCCTTCCTTGTCTTCCCATCTCTTCCCTGAGCTCTTCCATTTCTGACCAGTACTCTTTTTTCACAAAGGTAATTTCTTTATCACATGTTTTCAATTTACTTTGAACTTATTCTTTCTGGTAAGAGATCTCAATTTGCTGCTTGGTTTTCCCTGTCTCTTCCTTTGCTCTCTTTTCTTCTCTCCCCCTTCTTCTCTCTTCTTCCCTCTCTATAGCTCCTTTTTCTATATTTTATTTTGTTTCACTGGCAAGAAGTTCCATAGGAGGAACTCCTTTATTTATAATTATTTTATTGTTTTTCTTTTTCATGTTAACAATCGAATAACCACCCACAAAACTACCACTCAGCAAACATCAGCTCTTTGTACTTTCTTCATTCATTCTCCCATGTTTACTCAAAGGAATTACAACCCTGAAACTTGCTTTCATAAATAGAATTCTATCCCATATAGATGTTATATATGATATATGTATATATGTTATAGTACATATTTTAAAATTATATACATGCACATATAGTCATCCTACAAACATATATTGTTTGGTTTTCATTGTCTTCAACCTTATAAAAGCCAATTAAACATGTGACTTTGGAAGAGATTTTCTAATTCATTACTGGTCAGAAAAATGAACATCAAGATTCTAATGACATAGTGTTTTATACTCATTCTATTGGCAAAAATTAAATGTGATAAAATTATGACTTTGAGATCTCTTTTACCTGGATATTCTTGTTTCTTTATCTTTTTTTCTCTGTAGTAGCAAATTTTAATAAATGTCCAGGCTGTTTTTCTTTTTTAATCATTCACTTTTGAGGAAGATAAGATTAATTCTTGAGACTAACCAGTTACAGGAAAAAAATTATAGAAAATGTAAGCTATATTCTTAGATACATGAATTTTTTTGTAATCTTGGATTTTGAATTTGAGGTAAATGAGTTCTTACTTTCCCAAATAGGTAAGTTTTAGCTTACGAATAACCCCTCTGTTTGTCACAATGGAATCTTCATACACCCCAGCCGGTATATCTTGTTTCTGTTATCTCAGTTATAAACTAGGGTTCTATGGGTTACATATTTATAGGTTATATAGTTCAGGTTATATCTCTCATCTTCAAAGATTACAATCTCACCCCCTATTATGAGACTAATTTAAACCTTTTATATGAAAGTATAACCAAATAGCCTAAGAATATGGGGAGGGGAGAGGGAGAAGGGAGGGGGGAATGGGAGGAGGGAGGGGGTTTGGAGGGATCACTTCTGAGGTTTATCTTATAGGGGTACAGGTGAATCTTTCTAAGAGTAGAATGTGA